>NDFG01000157.1:943211-968708 GCA_002167245.1 Sporophila hypoxantha
GTGGACGCCGGCGACACCCCAATCAGGTCAGCCCTGCTGCACCGCCATGGAATCAACGGGGGCACGCTGCCCTGGGAGGGACCAGGATGCACAGTGTGAGCTTTGCTGCGGTAGAGGGCAGCCGTGGCCAGCTCCCCCATCCCCGAGAACCCAGCAAGGGGAAACTGAGAGGACTGCCAGCATACAGAAACTACCAAGGAGGGCTGAGAACCGATGGTGGACGATCCTTCTCCAGCACCCCCAGCCCCGCTGCCCGGTGTCAACGCGCTGTTTTGCTCCTTCCAGAGGTGCTGCATGCCCGCGGGGACGCCCGTGCCCGCCTCCTGGCCGTGCCCTGGGCCATTCGTCCTCGGACGAGGGGACCCTCGCGAGCGCTCCTGCCGGCAGCGAGCGCGTCCGTGCCGCGAGCGAGCGCTCCTACCGCAGCGAGCGCTCGGCGCTCTCCCGTGCCCCCCGGGGACCACCCTGCCCTCGGAATTTACCCTGCATGAGCAGAGGAAGAGGAAAGAGTCAGGAATTCGGTGCTGGACCGCGGCTAGAGGCTGTCGTCAGGGTCGCAGGTAAGGCAGCGCCTTGGTGTGTCCCCCCCCGGGGTTCCGGGGTCCCACCGCGTGGACTGAGATGATCTTGGGGTCACCTCTGATGCCCCGCTGCTCTAGGGAGCCTGGGGGTGGATGGGGAGAGGAGGGAGGGATGGATGTGGGCTCTGGTGGGCCGAGGAGCAGGGTGCTTTGTTTGTCTCTGCCATGCTTTTGTCCTCTCGCGGGCTGGCCCCGGGCCGTTCATCCCATCACACTGGGGTTAAGGGATGACTGGGCACTTCCAATCTGCGGGCCTTGGGTGACTTAAAATGCTTAATTTAAGGACCGGATGGGCTCCTTTGGGGAGTGCCAACCATGCTCGGCTGAACTCCGGGGAAGGAATTGCGCCGGGGAGGTTTGGGATTCCCGCCGGCTGATGGAGCCGGGCTGCTCCTTTGTGGTGCCCTCAGCAGCTCCATCGCCAAGGATGGTCTTCGATGGGACACGCTGGTGTCCCCGTGCGATAGGGGCAGTGCCGTGTGTCCGCTGCCTAGTTGCTGCTGAGCGAGAGTCACAGCTCCGGGAGGGAGAACAACAGGCAGGGCTGCAGACCCACACTGCGCTCCTGGGGGGGCGGGGACCCCGCTCCGGGATGGCTGGGGGAAGGGAGATGGGGGAATCTGCTCGGGGTGTGGCTCGCAGGCCACCAGAGCTTCGGGTTGATGCTTCAACTGGGGCCAACGGCCAGTGGAGGCCTTTGATTCTGTGTCTGCCGGGCTGTCTGGCCGCATCCTCCCGGCGGCCTTTGATCTGCCCCGGAGCAAACGGGGATTTGGGAATCAGGGCCGTGCTTGAGGGGCCCCGCTGAGCCCTGGCCAGGCTGTTCCTGGCTCTGTTGCTCCAAGAGAAACCCGGGGTTGGGTTTGATCTCTCTGGTGGAGCGGGCACAGGGGTGCCAAAGCCCTGAGGTGTCCCGCTTTGCCCGCGCCGCCCCAGTCAGTGACCAACCCCTGTGGGGACCCAGACGGGAGCACGGACAACTCTGGCACAGGGAACGGTGCCACCAGCTCAGGGGTGGCTGTGGGGTGCTGCTCCCTCCCTCTCTCTTTCCTCCTGCCCCATGGCACAGGAGCGTGGGGAATCTGCTGTGCCACCGTGCCAGCCCAGGAATCCTTGGGCTGAAGAGACAGTTGATTCAAATGATGGCTCTTGAGAATGCACTGTCTGGGCTGGGACAGGCAAATGTGCTGGTGTGGCTGGCCTGCCCCCAAATCCCAATCCCAAATCCCTGGGCTGGAGATGGAGGGGTACCAGGATTCCTGCCGTGCTAACTGCTTCTCATTGACACCGCTCTGCCCCACAATCCCCTCCTCCAACCCCAGGATGGATTCTGCATTCCCCATCTCCATTTCTGCCCGGTTGCGCAGTGTTTGTCATCACCCAGCTGATCAGCGTGATGAAAGGCAGCGGGGATGTCAAGAATTCGGTCTCATGCAGATTGCCCATATAAAATAACTCGGGAGGTGCAGCGAGAACAGTGCTGAGCTGGGGAAAAAAAAAGAATTCGGAGACAGTTTTGTGTCACCAGTTTGAAATGAGCGTGAATATTGATCAGATCTTTGCCATTATTCAGTGGGATGTCTGCAGGGCGCTGGTTGCCAGTGGCTCTTCTGATCCCACTGGAATCAGGGATGGGGCCTGAGGAATGTGCCCTGGGGCACCTGGCACTTCAGGGGGTGATGGGGGCTTGGCTTTTTGGGATCTCCAGAAGGGACCCCAGGGCCTGGGGATGGAGCCTGGCATCATTGGGGCTGGGGACCCCTCTTGTGCCACCATGACTTTGGGATGACACCAGAGAGGATGGCACCTTGTGGGTGAGGGGGACACACAGGTCTTGGTTTTGGGGGGACACATGGATCTGAGGGGCTCTTCTCCTCCTATCCTGGGGTCCAGCAGTCTCTGCATCCCTTCTGGCCGTCAGAGCCCAGGAAAGGAGGGCACAGCCCAGGGAGGGCTGGCCCGGGTCTCCAGGCAGCTCTGGAGCCGTTCCCTGCTCCTTTGGCATCGCCTGGGAAGGCAGCGTGGAGGGAGGGGGAGCGGGCGTGGGTCAGAGGGTGACCCTGGCCCTGCCTTGCTCTGTTCCTCAAGCACTTGGAGAGGCTGGAGGGAGGGCGGGTGGCTGCTTTTTGGGGGAAAAAGAGCTCTTTTATCCCAATTCTGGGCTGCCAGGGCCGTGCTGGGGGGCTGCTGGGCCAGGAGGGCCGGGGCACTTGCGGGATGCCAGGTAGTGGGGCAGTGTGGTATGACGAGGCGTCGTGGGGCTTTCCAAGGGCTCTTTGAAAAGGTTCTGGAGTCCTTTGTCACCCGGGCGCGTTCACCGCGCGGCGGCGGCGGGGAGCTGCGCTCATCCGGGGAGCGCGCAACAAACCCCTTGTTCTCGCTGCCTTGGAGCTGGGCGCCGGTCGAGCAGCGCTGCGCTGGCCCGAGGAGGAACCGCTGAGTGCCAGCTGGCCGGCACACATTTCCTTTCCCTGGGAACGCGTTTTTGGGTCAGAGGGATGCGGACCTCTGCAGGGCTCCGTCGCGGGGCGGCTCCGCGGGCAGGGCCGGGGGAGCCGCGGCCCCGGGCCGTTCCGGGGGATTCTCCGGCCGTTCCCGGGGGGATGCTCCGCTTGGATGGCTGCCTGGCACGCCGCACAAAGGCCTCCACGAGTGTCCGCCATCGAAACTTTCCTTCCTCCCCGGGGGCAGCCGGGCACACGTTAATTACTTTTCCTAATTAAGGCGCCAAGCTGAAAGGAGTGGGCCCGAAATCGGATGAGGGGTGGGTGATGTGTGTGTAGACCCCACCCAGGCCGGGGTGCGGGAGGAGGAGGGGAGGAGAGTGTGAGTGCTCCCCGTCCCTCTTCATTCCCTGAGGGATGTGGCGGCGGCCACCCCACCCTGAGGGGGTCGGGGTCCGGGGTGACGCTGGGACACACAGGGTGTCTGTTGGAGAGGATGGGCTTTTCTCGTTGCCATGGTTACCCAGCGCGGCCCTCCAGTTGCCATGGAACGGGCCTCGGGATGAAAAGCAACATCTTGGATGCCAAAAAAGGGCCGGGATCTGCCCCGCTGGAGGTGGGCTGGTGGTGGCGTGGTGGTGCGGTGTCTCCTGGTGGTCAGCGGGCTGGGACACTGCGTGTCCCTGGCTGGGGACAGCCACCCTCGTGTGCCTCGTGTTCCACGGGAGTTTTGCTCTGTCGCTCAGCTGCGGATTTGGGGGCTGAGTGGGGTTTCTGTGGGTATGGAGCACCAGGCAGTTTGGCCGACCCCCCATTTCCCAAACCCGGTGGGTTTGGCTCTGCCCCACTGCTCCCCTTGGTGGGGCTTTTCTCCCTCCAAAGCCCCAGCTGAGTCATCAGGCGCGCTTTCCTGCCATCCCTTCCCAGGTGATGCTGAGGGGTCCCCACTCCTCCCGCCCCTCCAAGCAGTGCAGGTGTCACCCCTGGTGCAGCCCTGCTGCCACCCTCTGTTGTCACCTCTGGTGCCACTGCTGTGCCAGCCTCCTGTGTTGTCCCCAGTGTCACTCCCTCGTGTTCTCAGTATCCACCCTCCAGTATCACTGCCAGGTTCACCCCCCGGTGTCACACAGGTGTCAGGTCACCACGCCCCCTGTTGGTGTCATATCCTGCATCACGCGCATTGTCACCTCGGTGTTCCCCTTTAAAATACCCCAGTGCTCACCCCGTGTGTCACCCCGATGTCACCCGATGTGTCACGCCCCTGTGTCACCCACCATGTAATCTCTTGAGTGTGTGCAGCCCTGATGTCCCCTGTGTCACCCGTGTACCTCATGTCTACCCCGATGTCCGCCCCAGTATATCCGAGTGTAACCCCAGGTCCCCTGATGTCACCCCCATGTAGCAATCCCGGTGCACCCCGTGTCACCCAGTCATGTGTCACCGCGATGCCACCCGGTTCACGTCCCATTATCCCCGATGTCACCCTGGTGTCACCCTACAATGTCCACCCCTGTGTCACCCCAGTATTAATCCATGTCACCGTCGTGCACCCTGTGTCACCCGTTGTAGTTCTCCGATGTCACCCCGATGTCACCCCCATGTAACCCCTGTGTCACCCCCATTCAATTCCCTGTGTCACCCCTAATCCCGATCCGCGGGTGCAACCCCATCTCCAATCCCGGTGCACCCGATGCCCCTATGTCAGCGCCCGTTGTCCCCTCCGGTGCTGCCCGAGTGGCCGCCAGGGGTCAGGACGGCCGGGCGGGGGCCAAGGGCGGGGCCTGTTAGGGTTCAGGGGTGTGGCCTCAGGAGGGGGGCGGAGCAAACACGGCCGGTGGGCGGAGACTTTAGACGGGCGTGCTGATGATTAATTCGTTGTGTGCTCTGGGCGTGTCCGGAGGCGTGTCCCACGCGTTGTGCAGTGTTTCCCCACCCGTGGCATGTCCCCATCACCCATCCGGTTACCGGGCCGGTTTGTGGGGGGTCCCGGGAGCCATGAGCGGTCTGGGGGCTGTCCGTGTCGGTGGACAACCCAAGGGCGTGAACCCGGTGGGCGAGTCCGGGGCGTGTCCGTGCCAGAGGGACTCGGATCCGGGCGGGTCCGGTCCGAGGTGGGTCCTCTTGTAGAGTGTGTGTTCGATGTGTGTTCCCGGGCGGGTCTCGTGGCGATGGGCGGGTCCCGTGGCCGATGCGGGTTCCAGGTGGCCGGGGCCGGGACGTGGCGACGAGTGTCCGGGCGGGTCCCGGTGGGCGACTCCGGGCAGGTCCGTGAAGACGAGGGGGAGAAAGGTCTCGGTGGCGAGGGGCGGCCCGGGCGATGGCGGTCGCGGGGCGGGTCCCGGGCGGGTCCCGTGGCGAGTCGGGGCAGGGCCCGGTCGGGCGAGGGGCGGGTACGAGGCGTCCTGGCGGGGCGGGTCTGGTGTCGATGAGTGTTCTCTGGGGCAGGGTCCGGTGGCGAGGGCTGGTCCGGCGGTCGCGTGGCGAGGGCGGTGGCCCGGGGCGGGGTCGGGTCACCAGGGCGGGTCCCGCGGCGGGTCCGGGTGCGGGCCGCGGTCGCGGCGCGGCGGAAGCGGCCCGGCACAGAGCGGGCCTGGCCGCGCCGCCGGCAGCTGCGCCAGCGCGGGCACAAAGGCCCATGGCCGGCTACGTGCCGGGGCTTGCTCCGGCCAAACGCAGCCAGGAGAAGGAGTTCCGTTGCAGGCCTACGAGGACGTGCTGGAGCGATACAAAGGTACCGCAGCCCGCCGGGCCCCGCGGCGGGCTGGAGCGCGCGGCGGCGCCCCGCGGGGGCTTCAACGGCGCCTTCCCGGAGCCTTCACCCGGGCTCTTTCTCCGTGCCGCTGTTTTTCTCGGTGTTTTTCCCGCTGTTTTCTCGGTTTTTCCGGGGCTGGGCTCCAGGGACAGCATCCTCGGTTGCGCTTGGGTGACCCCGCTCGGCGTGTCCCAGCTTCGGGACACTGTCGGGACTAGAGCGCGCGAAGCGTGTCCGCCCCAGCGGGGGTGTCCTCGTTCCCACGCCGTGGGCTTGTGCGGGAGCTCCATCCCGCGTGGGGTTCCTCCTTCGTTCCGCGTGGGCTCTGGTGCGGAAGTCCATCCCCGCGTGGGGTCTCCCTCGTTGCCCTTGGCTCTTGGCGGAAGCTCCAATCCCGTCCGTTGCGCGGGCACTCGTTCCCGCGTGGGTGTCCGCTTCCTGCGTGGGCTCTGTGCGTGGGCTGCCATCCTCGACGTGGCGGTGTGCCCTCGTTCCCCCGTGGGCTCGTGCGTGGGTCGTTCCCGGCGTGGGTTCCCTCTACTGGGGGTGACACAGGGGTGACATTGGGGGTGACATCGGGGTGACACCGGGGATTGTAATGGGGGTGACACAGGGGTGACATCGGGGTGACATCGGGGATTATACTGGGGGTGACACAGGGGTGACATTGGGGTGACATCGGGAATTATACTGGGAGTGACACCAGGGTGACATCGGGAATTATACTGGGAGTGACACCAGGGTGACATCGGGGTGACATCGGAGGTGACATCGGGGATTGTAATGGGGGTGACACAGGGGTGACATTGGGGGTGACATCGGGGTGACACCGGGGATTGTAATGGGGGTGAAACCGGGGTGACATCGGGGTGACATCGGGGATTATACTGGGCGTGACACAGGGGTGACATTGGGGGTGACACCAGGGATTATACTGGGGCTGACATCGGGGGTGACATCAGGGTGACATCGGGGATTATACTGGGGGTGACACAGGGGTGACATTGGGGTGACATCGGGGTGACACCGGGGATTGTAATGGGGGTGACACCGGGGTTACATCGGGGTGACATCGGGGTGACACTGGGGGTGACATCAGAGATTACACTGGGGGTGACACAAGGGTGACAAGGGGGGTGACACAGGGGTGACATCGGGGTGACACCGGGGATTATAATGGGGGTGACACCGAGGGTGACAATGGCCGCGATACCAGGAACGACACCAGGGGCGTGGTGACACTGTGTGTGACACCGGGGGGTGACACTGGGAGTGATACTGGAGGTGATACTGAGAACGACACCAGGGAGTGACACTGGGGACAACACAGGACGGTGGCTGGCACAGACAGTGGCACCAGAGGGTGACACAGAGGGGTGGCAGCGGGGCTGACACCAGGGGTGACACCTTGCACTGCCTGGAGGGGCTGGGAGGAGTGGGGACCCCTCAGCATCACCTGGGAAGGGATGGGCAGGAAAAAGGGGGCCCTGAGACTCAGCTGGGGGGCTTTGGAGGGGAGGGAAAGGCCCCACCAAGGGGAGCAGTGGGGCAGAGCCAAACCCCACCGGGTTTGGGAAATGGGGGCTCRGGGCCAAACCTGCCTGGTGCTCCCATACCCACAGAAACCCCACTCAGCCCCCCCAAATCCCAGCTGAGCWGACAGAGCAAAACCTCCCGTGGAAACAGGAGGGCACGAGGGTGGCTGTCCCCAGGCCAGGGACACCGCAGTGTCCCCAGCCCCGCTGAGCCCACAGGACACCCATGACCCCGCCAGGYCCAGCCCCCTCCAGCGGGGCAGATCCCGGCCCTTTTTTGGCCATCTCAAGATGTTGCTTTTTCACCCCGATGCGCCGTTCCCATGGCAACTGGAGGGCCCGGCTGGGTAACCATGGCAACGAGAAAAGCCCCATCCCTCTCAGACAGACACCCTGTGTGTCCCCAGCGTCACCCAGGGACCCCCGAGCCCCCTCAGGGTGGGGGGGCCGCGCCCCACATCCCTCCAGGGAATGAAGAGGGACMGGGGGCAGCACCTCCATCTTCCTCCTCCTCCTCCTCCTCCTCCCGCACCCCCGGCCTGGGGTGGGGTCACACAAATCACCCCCCTYATCCKGATTTTGGAGGCATCTCCCTTTCAGCTTGGCGCCTTAATTAGGAAAAGTAATTAACGTGGTGCCCGGCTGCACCCCCGGGGAGGAAGGARGGTTTCGATGGCGGCCACCTCGTGGCAGGGCCTTTGTGCCCGGCGGTGCCAGGCACGCATCCTGAGCGGAGCATCCCCCCGGGAACGGCCGGAGAATGCCCCGGGAACGGCCCCGGGGCCGCGGCTCCCCCGGCCCTGCCCGCGGAGCCGCCCCCGGCACGGAGCCCTGCAGAGGTGCCGCATCCCTCTGACCCAAAAACGCGTTCCCAGGGAAAGGGAAATGTGTGCCGGCCAGCTGGCACTCAGCGGTTCCTCCTCGGGCAGCGGCAGCGCTGCTCGGAACCGGCGCCCAGCTCCCAAGGCAGCGAGAACAAGGGGGTTTGTTGCCGCGTCCCCGSGGATGGAGCGCAGCTCCCTCCCGCCGCCGGCGCGGGTGACGCGCCCGGGTGACAAAGGACTCCCAGGAACCTTTTCAAAGAGCCCTTGGAAAGSCCCAGCGACGCCTCGTCCATCACCCCTGCCCGCTGAGTCCTGGCATCCCGCAGTGCCCCGGCCCCTCCTGGCCCAGCAGCGCCCCAGCACGGCCCTGGCAGCACCAGATYTGGGATAAAAGAGCCCTTTTTTCCCCCAAAAAGCAGCCACCCCCGCCCTCCCTCAGCCTCTGCCAAGTGCCTGGAGGGAGACAGAGCAAGGCAGGGCCAGGGGTCACCCTCTGACCCTGCACGTCCTGCTCCCCCTCCCCTCCCACCGCTGCTTCCCAGGCGATGCCAGAGGAGCAGGGAACGGCTCCAGAGCTGCCTGGAGACCCGGGCCAGCCCTCCCTGGGCTGTGCCCTCCTTTCCTTGGCTCTGACGGCCAGAAGGGATGCAGAGACTGCTGGACCCCATGGATAGCGAGGAGGAAGAGCCCCTCAGATCCATGTGTCCCCCCAAAACAAAGAGCCCTGTGTCCCCCAACCCACAAAGGTGCCACTCCTTCTGTGTCATCTCCAAAGGTCCATGGTGGCACAAGGATGGGGCTCCCCAGCCCCAARTGATGCCCAGGCTCCATCCCCAGGCCCTGGTGGCCCTTTCTGGAGATCCCAAAAAGCCAAGCCCCCATCACCCTCCCCTGAAWGTGCCAGGTGCCCCAGGGCACATTCCTCAGGCCGCCATCCCTGATTCCAGTGGGATCAGAAGAGCCACTGGGGCAGCCAGCRCCCTGCAGACATTCCCACTGAATAATGCAAAGATCTGAATCAATATTTCAGCTCATTTTCAAACTTGGTGACACAAAACTGTCTCCGAATTCTTCTTTTTTTTCCCCAGCTCAGCACTGTCTCGCTGCACCTCCCGAGTTATTTTTAATGGGCAATCTGCATGAGACCGAATTTTGTGACATCCCCCTGCCTTTCATCACGGGCTGGATCCAGCTGGGTGATGACAAACACTCGGCATCCCGGGCAGAAATGGAACTGGGGAATGGGCAGAATCCATCCCTGGGGTGTGGGAGGATGGGGATTGTGGGGCAGAGCGGGTCCATGAGAAGCAGTGAGCACGGCAGGATCCTGGTACCCCTCCATCTCCCAGCCCCAGGGATTTGGGATTTGGGATTTGGGATTTGGGGCAGGCCCAGCCACACCCAGCACATTTGCCTGTCCCAGCCCCAGACAGTGCATTCTCAAGAGCCATCATTTGAATCAACTGGTTCTTCCAGCCCCAGGATTCCTGGGCTGGCACGGTGGCACAGCCAGATCCCCACGCTCCCTGTGCCATGGGGCAGGCAGGGAAAGAGAGAGGGAGGGAGCAGCACCCCACAGCCACCCCTGAGCTGGTGGCACCTGTCCCTGTGCCAGGTGTGTCCCWGTGCTCCCAGTCTGGGTCCCCACAGGTTGGTTTGGTCACTGACTGGGGGCTGCCTGGGCAGAGCGGGCACCTCAGGGCTTTGGCACCCCTGTGCCCGCTCCCACCAGAGAGATKCAAACCCAACCCCGGGTTTCTCTTGGAGCAACAGCCAGGAACAGCCTGGCCAGGGCTCAGCRGGGGTCCCTCAGCACGGCCCTGATTCCCAAATCCCCGTTTGCTCCGGGGCAGATCAAAGGCGCGCCGGGAGATGCGGCCAGAGCCCGGCAGACACAGATCAAAGGCCTCGATGGCCGTTTGGCCCCAGTGAAGCATCAMACCCCAGCTCTGGTGCCTGSAGCCACCACCCCGAGCAGATTCCCCCATCCTCCCTCCCCAGCCATCCCGGAGCGGGGTCCCCGCCGCCCCCAGGAGCCGAGGTGGGTSCAGCCCTGCCTTTGTTTCTCCCTCCCGGAGCTGTGACCCGCTCAGCAGCACAGCAGGCAAAGGGACACACGGGGCACTGTCCCCTCCGCACGGGGACACCAGCGTGTCCCAGWGACCACCGCGATGGAGCTGCTGATGGGCACCACAAAGGAGCAGCCCCGGCTCCATCAGCCGGGCGGGAATCCCAAACCTCCCCGGGCAAATTCCTCCCCGGAGTTCAGCCGAGGGCATTGTTSCACCAAGGAGCCATCCGGTCCTTAATTAAGCATTTTAATGTCACCCAAGCCGCAGTTGGAGGTGCCCAGTCATCCCTTAACCCCAGTGCTGATGGGATGAACGGCCCGGGGCCAGCCCGGAGAGGACAAAGCCATGGCAGAGACAAACCAGCACCCTGCTCCTCGGCCACCAGAGCCACATCCATCCCTCCCCTCCCCTCCCCATCCACCCCCAGGCTCCCTGAGGAGCAGCGGGGCACAGAGGTGACCCCAAGATCATCTCAGTCACCGCGGGGGGACCCCCGGGAACCCCCGGGGGGGGGAACCACCAARGCGCTGCCTTACCTGCGACCCTGACGACAGCCCTCTCGGCCGGGTCCAGCACCGAATCCTGACTCTTCCTCTTCCTCTGCTCATGCAGGGGTAAATTCCAGGGCAGGGTGTCCCCGGGGGGGCACGGGGAGAGGCTGCCCGAGCGCTCGCTGCGGTAGGAGCGCTCGCTCCGGCACGACCGCTCGCTCCGGCAGGAGCGCTCGCTGAGGGTCTCCTCGTCGGAGGACGACATGGCCCAGGGCACGGCCAGGAGGGCGGGCAGGGCGTCCCCGCGGGCAGCAGCACCCTGGAGAAGGAGCAAACAGCGCGTGACACCGGGCCAGCGGGGCTGGGGGTGCTGGAGAAGGGATCGTCCACCATGGRTGTCTCAGCCCTCCTGGAGGTTCTGATGCTGCCTCAGTTTCCCCCTTTGCTGGGGTTCTCGGGGATGGGGATGCTGGCACGGCTGCCCCTCTACCAGCAAAGCTCACACTGGCATCCCTGAGCTCACAAAGCCAAGTCCAACCTTTTGGGCTSGATTTCTTTGTGCTCAGTGCAAGAAGGAGCATCAGCTCGGCTCTGCCCTTTGTACCTGCAGGTTTTTCCCCTCTGAGAACGGGGATGGATTTAAAAATCTTATTAATCATGGCAGAGGAAGATGGTAGGGCTTTCTGGAGCACACCGGGAGTGAGCTGTGCTGCGTACACACGCTGGGCAAATAAGCACCTCGCATGAGACATATTTAAAATAAATCTCATTGTGTCCTCTAGCACGGCCAGGAAAAATGCCTGAGACTCCTACAACCGATGTGCCGCGGCGCAGGAGCCGCCTCCATCACGCCGAGCCTTTCCTTATTCCCATCATTTAATCAGCAAAACAGGAACAAAGAGACCCAAAAAAACATTGAAAGAAACGGAGAAAGGATTCCATGAGTCATTCACCCCCCATTGAAAAGCTGCGAAAAAATGAATCGCGGCCCAAAACCGCGGCTCCCCCGGTAGCCCCGAGGGGCTCAGCCCGCGCCCCGTTTTTGGGAGACCCGCGGGTGCGGGGCCGGGCGGGGTTCGGTGCCCGGGGAGCGGCGGGGCTGCGGGGGCTGGGGCCGGGTTGCGGCACGGCCGGGGGGGCAGCAGGTGCGGGAGGCAGCGGGGTGCGGGCACGGCTCTGCGGGGGCACCCGGGGCCGCTGCGGCCCCCCCGGCTCCTGCTCCCACCTGGTGCTGCCCCTCCTCCCGGGCACCCTCCGGTGCCCGCAGCTCCAGCCCAGCCCCGGCGGCCGCTGCCCCGTTTTCCCGGTCCTTCCCCATCGCCGCCCGCCGCCCTTCCGCGCTCCATCCCCGCGGCATCCCCGCGTCCTGCCCTTCCCGCTTCATCCCCCGCTCTGACCCTGCGTTTCCCCGCTCCATCCCCGGCCCATCCCCGCTCCATCCGCCGCCCTTCCCCGGTCCCTCCCCGGCGCGCAGCCCCCCGGCCCCGCTCACCGCCCGCCGGCGCTCCGGTACCGACTCGGCGCGGGAGGACGCGGCGCTCCGGTGCCGGCCCGGCCCCGCCGTGCGCTCCCGGTCCGGCCGCTCCGGCCCGCCGTGCGCTCCCGCCGCCGCGGCGCCTCCCCCGGCCCGGCCCGGCCCTGCCCACCGGGCGGCGGGAGCGGCGGGGGGTCCGGCCGCCTCCCGCCCCGCGCAGCCCCGGGACCGGCCCCGCCGCCCGCCCTGCGCCGGCACAACCGGCACCTCCACCCCGGGCACCCCGGGCGACCCCCTCGGGGCTCCCAGGCTGCGCCCTCCAACCCGCCCGTGCTCCTCAGGGCCCCCAACGCCTGCTGCCTCCCCGCCCTGCACCCCATGGCACAGGGGTGCCCCAACCCCCCCAGCAGCTCCCCGCACCCCGCAGAGCCCCCCGGCATCCTCCCAGCATCCCCGATTCCATTCCTCATCCTCCGGATGCCCCCAGGCCCCGGGTAATTGGAGCAGCCATCGATCGGGGATCGGGGCCAGCAGGCGCAGCGCATCGCGGGGGACACGAGCAGGGTGCGGGGACAATAGCAGGGTGCAGGACACCAGCAGGGTGCGGGGACACGAGCAGGGTGTGGGGACACCAGAAGGGTGCGGGGACACCAGCAGGGTGTGGGGACAGGAGCAGGGTGCAGGACACGAGCAGGGTGCGGGGACACCAGCAGGGTGCGGGGACAACAGCAGGGTGCGGGGACAACAGCAGGGTGTGGGGACACGAGCAGGGTGTGGGGGACAGGAGCAGGGTGACACGAGCAGGGTGCGGGGACACCAGCAGGGTGCAGGACACCAGCAGGGTGCGGGGACACCAGCAGGGTGCGGGGACAGGAGCAGGGTGCGGGGACACGAGCAGGGTGACACGAGCAGGGTGCGGGGACACGAGCAGGGTGCGGGGACAGGCTCGGGAAGGTCCGGAGGGCCGCGCTGGGAGAGCCGGGAGCTGCCCAGGGCCTCACCTGCGGGGCTCCCGGGCATCCCAGGCGCAGCCGAACGTGCCCCAGCGCCAGGCGCGGCGCGGGCAGGGACACCAGGAGCAGCCCCAAGGGGTGGCGGAGCTGCAGGACAGCCCCAGCAGCCTGGCAGGAGTGAAGCAGGCTAAACCGCTCCGGCTGACGGCAGATCCAGCCGCCCCGCACCGACGGCGGCATCCAGCGAGCAGCAGCAGCGGCGGCGGCGGCGGCTCCGTGCCACGGCCCCGGGGCAGCGCGGCTGCTCCCGCGGCGCCGCAGCCGGCCCGGCCAAGCCCGGCGCCCCGGTCCCCCCGGGGTCTCGGCGCACCCCAGCGCCCCGTGGGCATCTCTCCCCCGCCGGTTTTCAGATCTCATCCCAACACTTCTGCTTCCCCCGGTGTGTGTTTTGCTGAGTGCTTCCAGCGACGGGGGTGGGACGAGGTGCAGGACACAGGGCGTGGGGTGTGGTGACACCTGGACGCGGCTTGGGACGTGGCTGGAGAGGAGCACGTGTTGCCCCGCGGCCCTGCCCGCTGGGATGCGGCGATGGGGAGGAAACACTCGGCCAAAACCCGCCCGGGTGACCCCACAGATGCAGGGCAAGGCCTCGAAGACACRAACTCCAGCTGGGAACGAGTTCTGGGACCTGGGAACCCTCATGGGCTGCAGCCAGGCCAGACTGGTGCCGGGGAACTCGGGGCAGAGTAAAGGGTGTACTGGRAAAGGCTGTGCTTGTGGGCTGGCACCAGTCCCACCACCCCAATGATGGTGACAGTGACAGGGCCAYCACCCTGGTGCCACCCTGACACTGCTTTCTGTGCAGTGTGGTCAGGTCCGTACTGGACACTGATGGATAAACACACACAAGGAGGGGCTGTGGCTCCCATCGTTWTGGGGGACCCCAAAAGCCCTGAGAGAGGAGCAGGGGAGGCTCATCCCGGCAGCCCCAGAGGCGCTGGGAGGAGGGAAGCGCCTGGAGATGCAGACGCTGCCGCAGCGCCGTTCCCAAAGCTCCCGGACGGGTTGGGCGGCTCCGCCGCGTGTCTGCAGCGCTGCCGGCCCCGGGAGCGCGGCCACGGCCGGCCCGGCCCCGGGCACACGCTGCGGGGAYGCCGCGACACCCTCGGTCACCCCTGCTGCCCGCCTGGGTCACCGGGCACCGCTCGCCCTGGGGACAGCACGCAGGGCTCACAGCTGCATGAGGGCCGGGGCTGGCTGCGGGGTGACTCCTGCCTTTGTCACCCCGTGTGTCACCCCGTGTGTCACCCCGTGTGTCACCAGCCTCCTCCCTCGCGGTGCTCCGGGAGCAAACGCAGCCAATTCCAGCCGTGCTGAATCCCCGGGGAGCGCGGGTGGCTGGGAGACGGCGGCGCCTGYTCCAGCCCGCGTGGATCTCACAGCCCGAACGCGCTTCCCGAAATCCCTCGCAGCRCCGGGAGCTGCCCGATGATTTGTGCTGCTGCCAATCTGGGTTAGGATCGTGCCTTGTTTTGCCGACGTGGAGACAGGGAATCGTTATTTCGGGAGGAAGGGGGAGGCAGGTCCTCCCTAAATCATTGCATTTCCCTGCTCCTGTGCTGCTCAGCAGGATTGAGGGGACCCCTGGCACCCCGAGTGCCTTGGACATCCACAGGGATGCAGGGAGATCTCTCCTGGTGCAAATCAGCCAGAACCCAGCTCTGCYCCAARAAYRGTCCCCTCTCCCTCATTAAAACCTTCTGCCCAAGCCCAGGGCTGAAATCTGCCTTTTCCCTTGACTTTTGATAAATTATTCATCTCCTGAGAGTTGTTTGTTCCCCCTCTCCGAGGCAGAGAGGAGCTGCAGATGATGCACAGCACATGCAGGGCTGTGGGAGCTGCAGGAGGAGGGGACTCATCCCCAATTCCCAATCCTGGGGGCTAAGGGTTGTATGAAAATGGGAATGAGGGGCTGGGGGGAGGGATGTGCTCTGCCCTCAGCAGCTTCTGCCCAGCCCAGGCAGAAGCAGCTCCCCATGAAGATCTCCCACCCCATCCCAGCCCCGGTGCCTCCCACCCAGCTGGGACGTGGCATCACCCCGTGCCAAAAAAGCGACAAAAAAGGCAAAGAGCAAAATRTAAATTTGGAACTACTACAGGCTGGATATGGATCCTGTTCAGGCTTGGTGGTGAACCACASTGTGGAGCTGAGGATGCTCCAAATCCCTTTGCCCAGGGGAACTCRGTCAGGAGCATCGGATCCATTTTCGATCCCTGCTGCTCAGCCAGAGCCTCGGCCTCAGTCTCCTCCCAGCAGAGCCAGGAGGTGTTTTTATTTTAATCTCTCCATAAATTTGATTGTTTTCATCAGGTTTTTGATTATTCCCTTTATGGGTGAAACTCCTGACAGAGCTTTTAATTCAGGCAAATGGATCCTCCTGGCTGTGATCGCTGGAGCAATTTGATTTTGAAGGGATCTAAAGAGCCCCYGGGGAGCCACGAGTGTTCAGATCCATCCCAATATTTCCTCTGACATCTGCATGGGATGAGTCACTCTCCACACTGCCAGGCTTTTTGCTGAGCCTGGTTTTTCTCCTTCCTCTCCCTRGAAAAGCAACATTTCTAATCAAAACAGGTTTTTTTCCCCCAAAATTCCTGGGAGCATCGGCCTGTGATGCTGCACGGCTCTGGGTGCCACCAGCCCTCACATCCAGCTTGGGAGGAAGTTGTGATGCCACTGGCAAATTCTCCACYTCAAAGTCTTCTCTGCACTCCTCCACCAGCGCACATCTCTTTGGGAAAGATAATTGATAATAAYAATTAATCATCATCCATAATGAGCGATTGCAAGTGTGGAAGCTCATGAAGGTTTGACCTCCTGGCTGGCTCCATTTCCCAAATTTCCATCCATGGCTGAAAGTCAGGGATTGCCCTGGGGAGTTTGCAGGGTGGTTTGGAGAGAGAAATCAGCTCCTGGAATAGCTCAGAGCTTCTGGGTGTTCCATGTGGGTCCCCAAATCCCCCAGCCACAGTCCCATCCCCTCCCTCATTCCTTCTCCCCAAATGCCCCTGGGACAGTTCACTGAGGATAAATAACTCCAATGGATAATCCATGAAATTAAATAACTCCAGTGGACAATCCATGAGGATAAATAACTCCAATGGATAATCCATGAGGATGAATATCTCCAATGGACAATCCATGAGGATAAATAATTCCAGTGGACAATCCATGAGGATAAATAACTCCAATGGCTCCCTGGCACTGCTCAATTTCCATCCCCAGCACCATTTTCCCTCTTTATCCATCCCTTATTTGTTCTGGCAGCTCTGGAGCCTCCCCAGACTTTTCCACCTGAAGCCATTCCCTTTTCCTCACGTGGTTCCCATATTTTTTTTTCCATATTTCCACCTGAAGCCATTCCCTTTTCCATATTTTGCCTGGGTTTCCCTCCTCAGAGCTCCTCCTTGCTCATTTTCACAGCTGAAATCCATGGAGCAGATATCCTGATGTTGGTTTTCCTCTGCTCAAACTCATCACCAGCAGAGTTTTCATATTTAAAGCAGCAATCAGAATCCCTGAGGATTATCATTCTCCATCAGTTATYRMAAGGACAGCCAGGAATTAGCCAGGATCCAGCCAGGATGGGGTCTTGGGTCATTTATTCCTGCTTTGGGCAGGAAATATGAGAAAAATATAAAAATTCATGAAAAAAAAATATTTTAAAAGGGCATTATTTCCAGAGTTATGTAAATTAGAGGGAACACAAATGGCAGAGTGTGATCAGCAGTGCCAAACAAAGAAGAGCCAGGCCTGGGACAGGGATGTGAGGATTTGAGCCCAGAGTGGGAATTTGGAGCTCTGCAGTGCCAGCCTCCCCCAGTGCCTGCCCTGCCAGGCAGAATGGTGGCTGTGACTCAGGCAGAGCACAGGAATCCATCTGGGCTGGAGCAAAGGATCCATCTGGGCCTGGGGGAAGGGCCAAACCYCGGGCAGGGCTGCTGTGGGGGAGCTGAGGGACAGGAGAGGCAGAAACCCCAGGGAAAGCTCAAACCCTGCTGGGATGGCTCCTGTGAGATGCAGGGAAGGGATTTTTGCAGTGCACTTTGTTCCAGGGGGAAAGAACAGAGCTCTCCTGGCTCAGATCCCTGCCCTGGACACCCTGGGSTGGCTCAGAGCCCCCAAAAGCAGCACCCAGCTGGGACCCCTCATATCCAAGGGCTCAGCAATCCCAGGAGTCAGGGATCCATGGGACTCCTCTCGTGCCCAACGTGAAGCAGGGGTCTGGAATGTCCCTCCTGGAATGTCCCTTGTGTCACTTCCCTGCCCTCAGACGCCACCCTGGGCTCAGCCTTTGCCATCSCAGCAGAGGGATTTGGGATCAGGAATCTCCCAGCAAAGATCCAGCAGTACTACAAACATGGATTAAAGCACAGAGCTGGGCACTCTCCACTTCCAGGGACTTTTCTCCTTTAGTGCTGCTCCAAAACTGAGGGAATGGARGGAAAAACTCTCCTTGGGAGGGACAAACCAGACCTGGGCTGTGCCAGGGCCTCCMTGGATCCTGCTGGAATATGGGATTTCACAGCCCCAGCGAGGAAATCTGCCTGCCACACACTGAAAAGCCACGAGAGATCCCAATCCATCCATTTCCACCCTGAATCCGTGTGGAAATGAGGTGTTTTACCCAAAAAAAAAAAAAGACAAGACAGAGGCAAGGAGACATTCCAAAGGGATATTTACTGCCCCAGCAATGCCCAGCCTGAGGCTGCTCCCCTCCAGCCACAGCAGAGCCCCTGCCCCGTGCTCGGGGGGGTTTCTTCCAAGAGGAATTTTTTCTTCCAAGAGGAATTTTTTCTTCCAAGAGGAATTTTTTCTTCCAAGAGGAATTGTTTCTTCCCAGAGGAATTCCAGAGGCAATCAGGGCCTGGGCTCCTCCTTGCCCATGTGATGCTCGGGGGGTGTGTACTTCCCCTGCTTGATCATCCTGTCCCGCTGCTCCAGGATGGTCCGGAGCCGCTGAGTCTGCCAGGGACACGGGGGGGGTCTCAGGGGGTCCCCAGGGCAGCCCCCCAGATGTGCAGCCCCCACTAACCCCGCCCTGGGGCTCCTCACTCCGCTTTGAGGCYCTTCTCAAAGATTTTGGGGCTTTCAGGACGTTCTGTACTGCTAGATTTGGGTTTCCAGCCGCGTTTCCTGACCAGGATTTTGTCCTGGGTGTGGATGCTGCTGGAGGAGCGCTGGGGCCAGGGACAAAAGGTCGGCTCCACACTGCCCCAAAGCACGGAATGGTTTGGCTGGGAGGGAACTAAAATCCCACCCCGTGGGCAGGGACAACTTCCACYAAGCTCCAAACTGGCCTGGAACTCTTCCAGGAGCGGGGCAGCCGCAGCTTCCCGGGGCTCCTGCAGCCCCCACAGCCCGGGGRAAGGGGCTCCTGCAGGGCCAGCCCTCCCTCACACTGGGAGTGACCAGGCAGAGCTCCCACCGTGGGCTGGAGCCCCCAGACCTTCCCCAGAGCATTTCCAGGACCCTCTGCACCCCTCCCAGCCTGACCCAGCCCCTCGAGTCCCCCCAGCCCGCACCTGCTGCCCCCCTTTTTCAGGACCCCCAGGCCCCCCCCTGTCCCCCCAAGGCCCCGCGGGGTCCCCCCGCTCACCCACCAGCTTGGTGCGCTTCATGCACTCCATGAAATCCTCGTACTCGAGCTGACACTCGCGCCGGGCGCGGGTCTGGCCCAGCCCGTGCCCGCACTCCACCCACTCGCGTTCAAAGGCGTGGCAGACCGCGGCCTGGCCGTGCGGCTGCGGCATGCTCTGCCGCAGCAGGAAGCTGTCCAAATCGATGCCCAGCTGCTTCTGCAAGCCCCAGAACGGCATGGCTGCGCTCCTGTCGCGACACGGCCGCTGTCGCGCCGCCGACACCGCCGCTCCCCCTCACGGACCCGCCGCCGTCCTTCACGGGCCTCTCGCGACGCCCCCGCCGTCAAGCGCGCCCGACGGCGCGGCACCGCGGCGCGCCCTACGGCTGGGCGGGTCAGAGAGAACAGCGGCGCCAGCGCGTCCCCCTCCCTGCGCTGCAGCGCCCCCTGGCGGATGGGAGAACTCGCTGCACGCCGCGCCCCAGCGCCCTATGGCGGCCACGGCGCGCAAGGCGCTCCCAGTGCTCCCAGTGTCCTCCCAGTGCTCCCAGTGTCCTCCCAGTGCTCCCAGTGTCCTCCCAGTGCTCCCAGTGCCCACCCAGTGTCCTCCCAGTGCTCCCAGTGCTCTCAGTGCCCTCCCAGTGTCCTCTCAGTGCTCCCAGTGTCTTCTCAGTGTCCTCTCAGTGCTCCCAGTGTCTTCTCAGTGCCCTCCCAGTGCCCTCCCAGTGCTCCCAGTGCCCTCCCAGTGCCCTTCCAGTGCTCCCAGTGCCCTCCCAGGGTCCTCCCAGGGTCCTCTCAGTGCCCCCCCACTGCTCCCAGTGCTCCCAGTGCCCTCCCAGTGCCCTCCCAGTGCTCCCAGTGCCGTCTCAGTGCCCTCCCACTGCTCCTAGTGTCCTCTCAGTGCCCTCCCTGTGCCCTCTCACTGCTCCCAGTGTCCTCCCAGTGTCCTCCCACTGCTCCCAGTGCCCTCCCAGTGTCCTCCCACCTTTTACAAGCAAAGCCTGAAGCAAACCCTCCCAAGCTGCCCTATGGACCAGGGAACCCCTCAGCACTCGGCGACGGCTGCCGGCAAAACCTCAAACTTTTACTCGCACAGGGACAGGGCCGGTGTCGGCTTGTGGACCCAGATTTCTTTTTCCTCAGTAGCTCGGGAAGCATCCTCTGTTCTCTCTGCAGGCCTTTTTGCAAGCACATCATTAACAGACTACACTAAGTTTCACCAAGCAGACTTCAGCTAATTCCAAATGGGTTTCTATCCCAAGTAAAATTTCCAACCCCTGTCTCAGCTGCGACTTTTGGAATTTTAGGAGGTGGCAGCCCCTCGGACCAAAAGGTCCGGGCAGGGTGCAGGCCCACGGACCCAACTGCCATCCCTTCCGTGGGAATCAAAACTCACCAACAGGTTTCCTTCTTAGTTTGCCGAAGGCGTTTCGCACTTCCGGGTCAACTCGAGTTCTTGGTTGCCACAGTCACTCGTCTTTGGGAGTTTATGGAGTTTAGTTATGGAGTTTATGGAGTTAGTTATGGAGTTATGGAGTTCTGGAGTTATGGAGTTCATGGAGTTATGGATTATGGAATTAATGGGTGATGGAGTTTATGGAGTTTGGAGTTAGTTATGGAGTTTATGGAGTTAGGTTATGGGTCATGGAGTTTATGGAGTTATGGGGTTATGAGCTTATGGAGTTATGGGAGTTATGGAGGTTATGGAGTTTATGGAATTGGATGGAGTGATTGGAGTTTATTGGAGTTATGGAGTTATGGAGTTTGTTATGGAGTTATGGAGTTAGGCGTTATGGGGTTTTATGGAGTTATGGCGAGTTCATGGAGTTAGTTATGGAGTTATGGAGTTACTGGCGTTACTGGAGTTTATGTAGTTTATGGAGTTAGTTATGGGGTTATGGCAGTTCATGGCGTTATCGGAGTTATGGAGTTATGAGATGTTATTGGAGTTAGTTATGGAGATTATGGAGTATTTTAGTGGTGGCGTTTATGGAGTTGATGAGAGTTATGGGGAGGTGTGTTATTGGAGTTATGAGAGTTATGAGTTGTATGGAGTGGAATGGGAGTTTATGGAGTTATGGAGTTATGAGTTATGGAGTTATGGAGTTATGGCAGTTATGGAAGTTATGGGGTATAGAGTTATGGAGTTATGGAGTTATGGAGTGTGATATGGAGTTATGGAGTTATGGAGTTATGGAGTGTTAGTTATGGGAGTTATGGTGTTATGGAGTTGAGTTATGGAGTTATGAGTTATGGAGGTTATGGAGTTATGGAGTTATGGGTTTATGGAGTTATGGAGTTATGGAGTTATGGGGTTAGGGTTATGGGGTTTAGGGTTAGTTTGGAGTTATGGGTTATGGAGTTATGGAGTTATGCTTCCTCCTAACCTCACCTCCTCACCTCAGCCACATTTGGTTTGTGGTTTTGGTGGGGGTTTTTTTGTTTTTTTTTTGTTTGGTTTTGGTTTTTTTGTTTGTTTGTTTGTTTGTTTGTTCTATACTTTTTTTTTCAGCAGCGTGCTGGAAAGAGCTGCAGAGTAATATTTAACAGGAAAAGAACTTGAAAGCTCAGAGCATTGTGTTACAGTTCACTGAGTGTCTCCAGCACAGAAAAAAAACTACACTGCTATGCACTATTTGGGAACACACTGAAGCTTGCTGACAGGTTTAAATGGTGATTTCTGGTTTTTCTCTGGTAATTAATGTATTTAATGCCCCAGGAAGTCCTTGCTAAGGGAAGCGTAGCTTTTTGTAAACAGCTTTCACTGATGGGATGCATTGTTGCTGGTGGCAGGAGGGGTTGATTTAGTGATTACAACCAGGAGACAAAGGCCAGAGCAGAGGGCAGTGACTTCAGGGTCTGACAAGAGTTATTGTCCCTCTGTGGGTGCCAGACTGGGCACTGAGGGTTTGCCAAGGCGGTTCTGGTGTGAGAAACAGGCTGCGAGTGTGAGGTGTCAGCTGCTGTGTGTGTCTTCAGGCTCTGCACAGGGAAGGTGCGCTCACTGATTCAACAACGGGCAAGAAATCCTGGGACTGCTCTGAGCTGCTGTAGCACTGAGAGGAGCTGCATTTCTGTGTGGGTCCCTTTGTTACTCTGTAGCACAATCCTTCACATATAGAAGCACAGAACAGGTTGGGTTTTGGAAAAGACCGATTAAAGCCCATCCAGTGCCACCCCTGCCATGGCAGGACACTTCCACTGTGCAGGCTGTCTCCAAGCCCCAGGTCCAGCCTGGCCTTGGGGCACTGCCAAGGGATCCAGGGGCAGCCCCAGCTGCTCTGGGCACCCTGTGCCATGGGGGGGGGGGGGTGGCTCATCACCCTCACAAGAAGAATGTTTTCCCAATATCCCATCCATCCCTGCCTCTGGCAGTGTGAAGCCATTCCCCTGTGCTGCCTGCATATGAAAGCCCCTCTCCCTCCTTTTTTATATGACCCTTTAATTGCTGGCTTTAAAAGGAAATCTAATTGGGCACAATGTGCAGTTCCCAGTCTGGTTTAGACACTGCCTCTGCATGAGTCAGTGAAGAAGTCTACCAAGTTTATATTTCAGGCATGGCTTTAGAACATGAGGGGTGCTCCTTTGGGGTGTCCTGGTTTGCCACTTTTGTCACCTCGTGGCGAGCGAGGGCTTTTGGTGCCTCTCATGAATCATAAGCCAGGCAGGTAAAATTTACTGAAGGGGTTTTAGTTGGTGCCTACTGCCCAGAGCTGCCTGCCAGTTTGTGCCACGGTCTCTGTCTTGGCAAGGCAAGGAACTGCTTTTAATGTGTGTTTTAGCAGCCAGCTCACCTGCGGCAGCTCATGCCAGAACCTGAGAAAAACTGCTTTTAATGTACAAGGTGGCTGCCCTGACATGGGGACACCCAGGCTCACACAGGGAGGTTGTTTGCCTCAGGGGGTGCTTAATGGTAAGGACGAGTGTTGTTTTCTGTGTGCTTTTTGGTTGTCTTTGGGTTTTCCTGTAACAATAAATTCAATTTATGTAATGAAATAGAAAAGGTTATCATCGTGTGTTAGAGGTGTGTGTGTGTTTTTGTATGCTTCGTATTGCTCTGTGTTGCAGGGGTGAGCACACAGGTGAGCTCTCTGCTCCTTCCTGTGGACCTTGCGGCTGGCCGGCGATGGCCTTAACACGTGACCCGCCATCCCCGGCCATGCCCGGGCCCTATCGGGCCCCGGTTCGACAAAATCTATATGAGCAGGAGCTGTGACGAAGAGTTGTTTTGTATTTTGCGAGAACAGATGTTACTCATCTGGGTACTATGTTTTTCTCCACTGAGGAAAGATCACAGTACATAAGCAATGGAGACCATATGATACGTATCCTGCTGGCTTGTGCAGTGGTGGTGCGCTTCTCGCGACGATGGTTTTACTCTTTATAGGTCATGACTAGGTGCATCGCTTGTTTTGTGGTTTCTCAGGTATGTTATCTTACCTCTCTATCTTGTGAGTTATAGTATGTTCGTGTTTTTCCTATCACTCTGATGATAACCATCGTCAGCAGGAGTCAGAAGGCACGATGGGAGTAAGGGCAGCGAAGGAGTGAGGCAGTACAAGCCTAAGTGTTTTTTTGAATTAATATCTCTACTCAGTTCCCTCTCCTGGTCTCCTGAGGAGATAGAGTTAGAATCACTTGCTGCTCTTCTTCACTCACATAAAGTCTTACAATAAGACTTCGATCCATATCTAGCAATTTCTTATTGCCTTTTCCACACAAATGAGACTTCGGCAGCCTCCTTCTTAGAATGAGTCATAACATCGCCTTCTTTTTTAATCATTACCCTGCCCGCGTGCGGTCAGTCTCTTTATAATTCTCGTTTGCACCATCCCTGGGGGACCTCTTGCCATACTACTACCCCACTCACTCATGCTCTGCACACAGCCACTCACATCTAATAAAAGCTAGAATCGGTAATTGTGATATTTTTTGCTTAATCTTCAGTGTGCACTGCAGCATCTACGTGTTCTGTGAGAGTGTGTCCTTAGGGAGAGGCTGCACCTCATAGATTCAACTCACGACGAATATGATTAGATCGCGTGGCACATCCAGTGACCAATTTTATCCGCCAGACTACCCACCTAACGTCCATATACCCTTTGAGTGTTATAACTATTACATATGACAAGGACAACCTGTAAAGAGCGGCTAGGTAAAAAGTGCCAATAATACTGCTGAGTAAATCGCTTCCTGCATTCAAGGACATCGGTGCCGTTAAGTAGCGGTGCGCGACCGCTGTAGGTAAACAGGGCCTGGCCCGGGAGGGCGCCAACTGTGCGACCGAAGGTGCCCGGTAAAAGCCAGGAACAACCCCTGTCGTAAAAATCGTGGCCGTAAAGCCAACGACTGTCGTAACATCGGTCGTCGTAAAGGCGTGACCTGTCGTAAAAGGTGCCCGTGAAAGCACGAACTGTCGTAAAAAGGTCGCGTAAAGCACCGCACTGTGCGTAAACATGTGGCCGTAAAGCAGACTGTCGTAAAAAGGTGCCGTAAACGTGACTCGTCGTAAAAGCGCCGTATCAAGCAACCGACTGTCGTAAAAGTCTGCCGTAAAGCCACGATGCTCGTAAATGCGCGTCGAAGCACGACTGTCGTAAAACGCCGCAGTAAAGCAGCACTGTCCCGTAAAAGTGTAGCAGTGCGAAAACGGCCAGTAGCACGCTGCTCGCGTAAAAGGTGACCGTAAAGCACACTGTCGTAAAATCTGCCGTTAAAGCACGACTCGTGTGCCGTAAACAGGCTGCCGGAAACCTGCTACAGCAGCCTGTCAGTAAGAAAGCGTACAACACACTGCGACATTCGTAAAGCGCTTCGTAAATCTGCCGTAAAAGCTTGAAAATCCGTAAAAAAGCACACTGTCGTAAAATCTGCCGTAAAGTCAGCATCTGTCCGTAAACGCCGTAAAGCCGACTGACAAAGTCCGACGACACTGTCGTAAATCTGCCGTAAAGCACGGACTGTCGTAAAAATCGCCCGTACAAGCAGCACTGGTCGTAAAATCTGCTGGTAGAACGCACTGCACGTAAACGGGCCGTACTAAGCACGATGTCCGTAAAAGTCGCACGTAAAGCAGACTGACGTGTGCCGTAAAGACAGATGCCGCATAAAAGTCGAGACACGACTTGTCGTAAAAGGTGCGTACAAGCACGACTGTCGTTAAAAGTCCTACAGAGCCACTGTCTAAACGCGAAGCGACACTGTCGTAAAAGGTTGCCGTAAAGCACGAACTGTGTAGCGTAAGACTGCCGGTTAAAAGGTGCGAGCACCTGTCGAGTGCTAAACACGACGTGCAAATCGTAAAGCACGCACTGTCCGTACAAATCTGGCCGTAAATCACGACTGGTCGTAAAATCGTGCCGTAAAGCGCAGATGTCGTAAAATCTGCCGGTAGAAGCACGACTGTCGTAAAATCCTAGGCCGTAAAGGCACAGACGTCGTAACAACTAGTCGTAAACGAGCACTGGTCGTAAAAGGTGCCCTAAAAAAAAAAAGAGAGTAGTAAAACGCGATACAAAAAAAAGTCACGACTGTCGTAAAATCGCCGTAAACGCAGACTGCGTAAAAGGGCGCCTAAAGCAGAACTGTCAAAAAGGTCGCCGTAAAGGCACAGCAGCTGTCGTAAAATCTGCCGTAACAGCAGCACTAGTCGTAAAAGGTGCGTAAAGCACGACTGTCGTAAAGGTGCCGTAAAACACGCACTGTCGTAAAAGGTGCCGTAAAGCACGA
>NDFG01000157.1:968733-980610 GCA_002167245.1 Sporophila hypoxantha
TAAAGCAGCACATTGTCTAAAATCTGCGTCAAAAGCCGCGGACTGTCGTAAAATGCGCCGTAAAGCAGACACTCGTCGTAAAACGGGCCGTAAAGCAGCACGTGTCGTAAAAGGTGCGCGTAAACTGCACGACCGTCGTAAAATCTGCCTCGTAAAGCACGACTGTCGTAAAATCTGCCGTAAAGCCAGCGACTTGCTTCGTAAAATCCTCCGAAAGCACGACTGCGTAAAAGGCGCGTAAAGCAGACTTGCCGTGAAAAGGTCGTAGTAAAGCACGACTTGTCGTAAAAGTGCCAGTAAAGCACGACTGTCGCGTAAAAGGTGGAGCCGTAAAGCACGACTGTCGTAAAATCTGCCGTAACAGCAACGTACGCGTCGTAAAGTGCCCGTAAACACGAGACTGTCGTAAAATCTGCCGTAAAGCAGCGCTGTCGTAAAAGGGCCGTACAAGCACACTGTCGTAAACCATCGTCCGTAAAGCACGACTGTCCGTAAAATCTGCCGTAAAGGCAGCACGTTCGTAAAATCTGCCGTAAAGCACGACTGTCGTAAAATCCTGCCGTAAAGTCAGCACTGTCCGTAAAATCTGCCGTAAAGCACGACTGTGACAAAAGGTCCGTAAAGCACACTGTCGATAAAATCTGCCGTAAAGCACGACTGTCGTAAAAATCCGCCGTAAAGCACGCACTGCGTCGTAAAATCTGCTGTAAACAGCACTGAGTCGTAAAGGTGCCGTAAAGCACGATCAAATGCCGTAAAGCACATGTCGTAAAGTGTGCCGTAAAGCACGACTGTCGATAAAAGGTGCGAGACCGACTGTCGTAAAAGGTGCCGTAAAGCACGAACTGTCGTTAAAAGTCCGTAAGCGACTGTCTAAAATCGCGTAAAGCAGCACTGTCGTAAAATCGTGCCGTAAAGCACGATGTCGTAAAAGTGCCGTAAAGCACGACGGTCGTAACAAGGTGCGTAAAGCACGACTGTCGTCGAAAAGGTGCCGTAAAGCACGACTGTCGCAAAAGCTGCCGTAAAGCCACGCACTGTCGTAAAATCAGCCGTAAATAGACTGCGTAAAGTCTGTCCGTAAAGCCACTCGTAAAAGGGCGTTAAAGCCACACTGTCGTAAAAGTCTGCCGTGTAAAGCAGCACTGTCGTAAAAAGTGCGCGTAAAGCACACGTCGTAAAGTGCCGTAACACGACGTGTGTCGTAAAAGCGCCGAGCACGACTGGTCGTAAAAGGGTGCCAATAAAAAAAAAAAAAGAGAAGAGAAAAGAGATAAACAAAAAAAAAACAAAAAAGTCACGACGTCGTAAAAGGCGCCGTAACGCACGACTGCCGTAAAAGGGCGCCGTAAGCAGAACTGTCAAAAAGGCGCCGTAAAGGCCAGCAGCTGTCGTAAACGGCCACCGGTAAACGAACACTGCTCCGTAAACGCTGCCCGTAAAGCGAGACTGTCGTCAAACGTTGCCCCCCCGCCGCCGCCCGTGGCGTGTCCGCTCCTGCCCGATTCTCGCCGCTGAATGGCGGGCCTGAGCGCGCCTTCCCCAACCGCACCCTCCCCCGCATCCAGAGCTGCTGGGGTGCGCCGGCTCCGCCGCCTCCTGCAACCACGGGCCGTCAGCCGCGCTGGTCTTTTGCCATGACTGCAGCCACACCCACCTCCGTTTCGCAGCTCTCCCCGCCCGCCCGCGGAGGACGGCTGCCCCCCTGCCGCTAGTGAGGGAACGCCACGCATGCGCAGTTGCAACAACCCCGCAGCAGCGATATACTTCCGCGCTCACTCCCAACCACAGCGCGGCTCCGGAACAGCGCACGCCTCGCGCAGTTCAGATTCACCGGGCCCGCCGCCACGCCCCGAACTTGCCTTTCGCCCGCAGCTTTGGTGAAGCCGGCCGGTTCGAGCGCTTGCCTTGCCCTGGTGTCCGGCACATCCGGCAACCTGTGCCCTGGTCATGGCGCTCGCTTTCGCCGCTATGGGTTCATACACGGTCAACAGCAGGCAAATAGTGCCGCGGCCCTTGCCTGTATCCTTCCGCGGTCTGCCTACTGCCGGCCTTAATGAGTGCGCACTGCCACTCGACCGAGAGATCCTAGCCAGCAGCGTAAGGCCTGCCACACCGGGATTATCCACGATAATCCTCCGCGGGTTTCGCCTTCCCGCCGCACCTCCTAGCACTGATGGGGGAACTACTTTGTGTCACGGTTCTCTCCTCACAGCCCCGAGCCACGCACACAACCGCGCAACCGGGAGGGGGAGGCGGAAATATGACAGCTTGGCTTTATAATTAAAACAAGGACAGACAGAGAATTATTTTCGCCCCCTGGCAAATCCTTTCATGGCCGTGTCAAGCACAAAGAATTTCGAAAAAGAAACTGTTCACCAAACAGCGCCGTGAGTCCCCAGTGCTTGGGACAGATTTCTCGACCCGAATGAAGACATAAAACCCGGAAGAATCGCCAGCCATAGATCCCCTAAAATGAAAACCGCGCAAAAAATTTTGTTTATTTCCAACAAAGAGACGGGATGGAAGTCAGAGGGCAGAATTTTGCGAAAGAAGAAAGTCAAACTCTCTGCAGGGCCTGTGCTATTCAGCCAGCAAGCCGGTGGTCCCAGAACACGGGTGGCTATCCCACCTCATGAGATAAAAGAATTGCCAAAAGCAACAAGGGACAGCGGAATCTGCTCCCCATATTTTATGGGGACACAAACCAAAACTACTTCAAAATATTACAAAGTATAAAAACGCACTGCAACGCATGAGAGCACAGCGGCCAATGCCAGAGGATGTAAAAATCCCACTTTTCCCACTGCAGGATTTTTATCCCTCCGGCACCACTGTGGGACCTTTTCCCCTGGTGCTGCCAGTGGATTTTTCCCACCCCAAAAACATTCTTGGACATTTCTCACCCCAATACCATTACGGGACATTTCCCACCCCAATATCATTATAGGATTTTTCCCACCCCAAAACCATTACAGGACATTTCCCCTGGTTCTGCCACAGGATTTTTCCCACCCCAACACCTTTATGGGATTTTTCCCCACCCCAATATCATTATGGGATTTTTCCCACCCCAAATTCATTATAGGACATTTCCCACCCCAACACCATTATGGGATTTTTCCCCACCCCAACACCACCATGGGACATTTCCCGTGGTGCTGCCATGGGATTTTCCCCACCCCAAAACCATTCTTGGACATTTCCCACCCCAAAACCATTACGGGACATTTCCCACCCTGATACCATTATGGGATTTATCCCACCCCAATATCATTATGGGATTTTTCCCACCCCCATACCATTATAGGACATTTCCCCTGGTGCTGCCATAGGATTTTTCCCCATCCCAATATCATTATGGGATATTTCCCCTGATGCTGCCATGGGATTTTTCCCACCCCAATATCATTATGGGACATTTCCCACCCCAATTCCATTATAGGACATTTCCCACCCCAATATCATTATGGGATTTTTCCCACCCCAAAACCATTCTTGGACATTTCCCACCCCAATACCATTATGGGATTTTTCCCACCCCAAATTCATTATAGGACATTTCCCACCCCAATACCATTATGGGACATTTCCCCTGATGCTGCCATGGGATTTTCCCCACCCCAACACCATTATGGGATTTATCCCACCCCAATACCATTATGGGATTTTTCCCACCCCAAATCCATTATAGGACATTTCCCACCCCAATACCATCACAGGACATTTCCCCTGGTGCTGCCATGGGATTTTTCCCACCCCAATATCATTCTAGGACATTTCCCACCCCAACACCATTATGGGCCATTTCCCACCCCAATACCATGATGGGATTTTTTCCCACCCCAAAACCATGATGGGATTTTTCCCACCCCAAAACCATCACAGGACATTTCCCCTGGTGCTGCCGTAGGATGTTTCCCACCCTAATGTCCCTAATACCATTATGGGATTTATTCCACCCCAAAACCACTCTTGGACATTTCCCACCCCAATACCATTATGGGACATTTCCCACCCCAATACCATTACAGGACATTTCCCCTGGTGCTGCCATGGGATTTTTCCCACCCCAATATCATTATGGGACATTTCCCACCCCAATACCATGATGAGACATTTCCCCTGGTGCTGCCATGGGATTTATCCCACCCCAACACCATTATGGGATTTTTCCCACCCCAAAACCATCACAGGATATTTCCCCTGGTGCTGCCATGAGATTTTTCCCACCCTAATGTCCCTAATACCATTATAGGATATTTCCCCTGGTACTGCAGTGGGATTTTTCCCCACCCCAAAACCATTCTTGGACATTTCCCACCCCAACACCATTTTAGGCCATTTCCCCTGCTGCTGCCATGGGATTTATCCCACCCCAACACCATTATGGGATTTTGCCCACCCCAAATCCAGTATAGGACATTTCCCACCCCAATACCATGATGGGACATTTCCCCTGGTGCTGCCATGGGATTTTTCCCCACCCCAATACCATTATGGGATTTTCCCCACCCCAACACCACCATGGGACCTTTCTCCTGCCAGTACCACCAAGGGCCTTTCCCAGCGTGGCTCCTGCCCCAGGGCTGCTCAGATGATGCCAGCTGGAGCGAAGACAGGGGGGACACAGAGGGTCTCTGCCATCTCCCAGCCGCAGGACAGGGGCGTGCAGAGGCTCTCRCGCTCATCTTCYRTCTGGGGGGCCTTTCCCTGGAACAGCTGGATGGTTTTCCTGCAAGGGGAGACACCCAGGGGAGGAGCAGCCCCTTGAGAATGGGATGGGGACACTCCAGGGCTCTCCTGTCCCCCACAACGACAGCCAGAGGTGAGCTGGCTCTCTTTTCTCCACTAAAAAACTGCCTCAAGTATGATAGTATTTAAAAAAAATGGGTTTTTTTCCTCTGAGGACATGATTTCACCCTGAATTTCCAGGTTTTGGGTCTCAGATTTTCCCCTCTCCCTTGGGCCCAGGTGGATGAGAAGGTTCAAGTTTGATAATATTTAAAAAATGGGATTTTTGCCTCTGAGGCCATGATTTCACCCTGAATTTCCGGGTTCTGGAACTCAGATTTCCCAGGTGGAAGAGAAGGATCAAGTTTAATTTTATTATTATTATTGTTATTGTTATTGTTATTGTTATTGTTATTGTTATTGTTATTGTTATTGTTGTTGTGTTGTTGTATTAATATAATTTATTATAAATTTAATTTAATTTAAAATTTAATATAATAATATTTTAAAATAGGATTTTTTCCTTTGAGGCCATGATTTCATCCTGAATTTCCCGGTTTTGGGTCTCAGATTTCCCTCTCTCCCTTGGGCCCAGGTGGAAGAGAAGGCTCAATTTAATTTTATTATATTATTAGTATAAGAGTAGTAGCTAGTAGACTATATAATTTAACTATAAAATATTTAATATAATAATAATATAATAATAATAATAATAACTTATAATTAATAATATATATATTTTAAAACAGGATTTTTTTCCTCTGAGCCATGAATTTCACCTGAATTTCCAGGTTCTGGAACTCAGATTCCAGTGGAAGAGAAGGCTCGAAGTTTAATTTTTTATTATTATTACTTATTAGTAGTAGTAGTATAATAATAATTAACATACTAATTTAATTTAATTAATTTTAAATAATAATAATTAACACACACGAACACTAAAATAATAATAATAATAATAAAATAATAATAATATATATAATAATATAATATAATAGGCATTTTTTCCCTCTGAGGCCAATGATTTCACCCTGAATTTCAGTGTTTTGGGTTCTCGATTCCCCTCTCCCTGTGGCCCAGTGCGAGAGGAGCCATGCCCCCTGGCACAGGGCCCGTCCCGCCCGTCTCCTTACCAGGCCCAATGCGGGACAGTGGCGTAGGTGACCCGAGCCTGGCCACAGCGGCCGGGAGCAGGCGCTGCGTTGCGCATGCTGGTAGGGATCCCAATGTCCAAAGAATCACATCCCCCACGGGCACGTGGGCAGCCAGCCGCCAGCCCCCTCGGCCGATGCGGGACTCCTCCCACGCCCCGCAGCCCGCAAGCTTGGCAGCGCTCGCTCGGGCCAACGGCCCGATAACCAGCAAAAACAGGGGGGGAGGATGTGCAGGAGGTCACACTGAAACACCAAATTCAACACCACGGACGGGGTGAGCTTGCCCTGGGCAGAGGGTGGTTGAGGATGTCCTGAGCTGCGCCCAGGTCTTCTGTGGGATGAGGATGTCTCTACGTGGCCACACCTGAGCCCAAATCGGCCCAACAGTCTTGGTGGCAGCTTCCCCTGTGGCAATGCGAGCAATTGGTTTTGACCCAATGTGAGCGGACCATCCTGAAGCCTGTCCCCATGGGGGCGGCCGGACGGGGTGGGGGGGAGCGGGGGGGGGGTGGCGCCCCCCAGCGACCCGGGCAGTAGGTGAGCCCCTCACAATGTCCCCATGCACACTGAACACCCAAATTCAGCCTCCATGGATGGGTGTAACTCTTTCCGCTGTGGCAGAGGGTGCTGGGGACATCCCAAGGCTGTCCAAGGCTTGTGGGATGAAGAGTTTCTAGTAGCTATAACGAGCACCCTCACCAAGTCCCATGCACACTGAAACACGACAAATTCGGCCCCACAGTCTGGTGTAGCTCCCTGTGCGCAGAGGGTGGCTGAGGGACCTCCTGAGCTGTCCCCAAGGAGGTGAGCCCCCTCACATTTGTCCTGGTGCCACTAACTGACCCCCAAAATTCAGCTCCCACAGACGGGTGAGCTTCCCCCCTGTTGGCATGGCATTTCGGTTGACCCACATGTGAAGGACATTCCCAGCTTGTCCACCCAAGCCATGCAATGCTCCTCACCAGTCCCAGTGGCACACTGAAGCCCAAATTCAAACCCATGGAGTGGGTGCAGCTTTCCCCAGTGCCAGGAGGGTGGCTGAGCCAATGTGATGAACATTCCAGGCTGTCCCCAAGGTGGTGAGCCCCTCACCATGTCCTCGTGCCACACTGACCCCCAAATTCAGTCCCACAGACTGGGTGCAGCTTCCCCTGTGGCAGGAGGGTGGCTGAGGGACATCCCAGGCTGTCCCCAAGGGTCTCTGTGGGATGAGCATGTCCCAGTGCCACACTGAGCTCCTCACTGTGTCCCAGGGCCACACTGAGCCCCAAATTCGGCCCCACAGACTGGGTGCAGCTTCCCCTGTGGCAGAGGGGTGGCTGAGGGACATCCTGAGCTGTCCCCAAGGAGGTGAGCCCCTCACCAAGTCCCCATGGCACACTGAACCCCAAATTCAGCCCCACAGACTGGGTGCAGCTTCCCCTGGGGCAGGAGGGTGGCTGAGGGACATCCCAGGCTGTCCCCAGGCCAGGTGAGCCCCTCACCATGTCCCAGTGCCACACTGAGCCCCTCACTGTGTCCCAGTGGCACACTGAACCCCAAATTCAAACCCATGGAGTGGGTGCAGCTTTCCCCAGTGCCAGGAGGGTGGCTGATCCACTGTGATGAACATTCCAGGCTTTCCCCAAGGCAGGTGAGCCCCTCACCACGTCCCAGTGCCACACTGAACCCCAAATTCAGCCCCACAGACTGGGTGCAGCCTGCCCTGTGACAGAGGGGTGGCTGAGGGACATCCTGAGCTGTCCCCAAGGGTCTCTGTGGGATGAGCATGTCCCAGTGCCACACTGAGCCCCTCACCATGTCCCCATGGCACACTGAGCCCCTCACTGTGTCCCAGTGCCACACTGACCCCCAAATTCAGCCCCACAGACTGGGTGCAGCTGCCCCTGTGCCAGGGGGTGTCTGCCCTCACATGAGGGACATCCTGAGCTGTGCCCAAGGGTCTCTGTGGGATGATGATGTCCCAGTGGCACACTGAGCCCATCACCATGTCCCAGTGCCACACTGACCCCCAAATTCAGCCCCACAGACTGGGTGCAGCTGCCCCTGTGGCAGGAGGGTGGCTGAGGGACATCCTGAGCTGTCCCCAGGCCAGGTGAGCCCCTCACCATGTCTCAGTGCCACACTGAGCCCCTCACTGTGTCCCAGTGCACACTGACCCCCAAACTCAGCCCCACAGACTGTGTGCAGCCTGCCCTGTGCCAGGGGGTGTCTGCCCTCACATGAGGGACATCCTGAGCCGTGCCCAGGCCGGGTGAGCCCCTCACCTTGTGCAGCCGGGGCCTGGGGCAGGGGCTGTCGAACAGGAGGCAGCTGAAGGCGCCGTAGATGCCATCACTGAGGTGATAGACCAGGCTCTTCTTGCTGCCACACTCTTCCTCTGGAAAAGATGGGGGGGAGAGGGCTCAGGGGGGCTCAGGGACACAGGGGACACACTGGTAGTGGGGAGAGGGCTCAGGGACACATTGGGGAGCAGGGAGAGGGCTCAGGGGGGCTCAGGGACACAGGGGACACATCAGGGAATAGGGAAAGGATTCAGGGGGCTCAGGAACACAGGGGACACATCAGGGAACAGGGAGAGGGCTCGGGGGACACAGGGAACACATCAGGGAATAGGGAAAGGGTTCAAGGGGTCTCAGGGACACAGGGAACACATTGGGGAACAGGGAGAGGGTTCAAGGGGTCTCAGGGATGCAGGGGACACATCAGGGAGTGGGGAGAGGTCTCGGGGGACAAATTGGGGAGTGGGGAGAGGGCTCAGGGACATGGGGACACCTCAGGGAGTGGGGAGAGGGTTCAGGGGGGCTCAGGGGCACAGGGGACACATTGGGAGTGAGGAGAGGGCTCTGAGGGGCTCAGGGACACAGGGAACACATCAGGGAGAGGGAAGAGGACTCAAGGACACAGGGGACACATCAGGGAGTGAGGAGAGGGCTCATGGACACAGGGAACACATTGGGGAGCACGGAGAGGTCTCAAGGGGGCTCAGGGACACAGGGGGCACATCAGGGAACAGGGAGAGRKCTCAGGGAGGCTCAGGGACACAGGGRRCACACCCTGCTGTCACACCTACCATCAGAGCCAGGCTGCTCCACGGGGATCTCCTCCAAGGCAGTGATGCTGACAGCCAAGGTGAAGGCAGAGGTGACATAATAACGCCCAGGCCTGGCAATAATTTCCACCCCRCTGCCCTCAGGGAAGTACAAATCCAAGGCAGAGTTTATCCCAGCRGCGATCTGTGAGGGAAGAAAAAGAACCTTCCTCTTGGTTAGCCGGGAATTCTGCAGGGAGCCAAACCCAGGGAGAGCTCCAAGCTCATTCTCTGCCTGCTGAGGGCAGGTTTTGGAGGTYTGTACCTCTTCCAGCGGGGCTCTGGTGTCCTCAGTGGCAGGGAAGCCGCCCCCGATGTCCAGGAGGTGCATGTGGTGTCCCAGCTCTGTCCCCATGTCAAACACCAGCTGTGCTGTGGCCACAGCCTGGGCCCAGGCCTGGGGCTCCAGCCCACGGCTCCCCAGGTGGAAGCTGAGGGCACAAACCCCATCCCAGCAGGGTTTGGTCACCCCCAGAGCAGAGGGGACACGGCCCTGGGGTTGGCACTCACACAGCTTCCCACACACCATGCCAAGCCAGACCCACTGAGCCCCAGGGAGCCTTTCCTGGGCTCAAACCTGCCCCAAATTGGCCACAACAAAATCAAATCCCTGTCTTCACCTCACTCCCAATGACCCAAGCCAGACCCACAGAACCCCAGGGAGCCTTTCCTGGGGTCAAACCTCCCCCAAATTGGTCCCAATAGGATCAAATCCCTGCCTTCTCCTCAGTCCCAAGAGTAGCTGGAGCACTGACCCAAGCCAGACCCACAGAGCCCCACAGGGCCTGTCTTAGGGTCAAACCTGCCCCAAATTGGCCCCAACAAGGCCAAATCCCCTCCTTCACCTCACTCCCAGTGACCCAAGCCAGACCCACAGAGCCCCACAGAGCCTTTCCTGGGCTCAAACCCACCCCAAATTGGCCACAACAGAATCAAATCCCTGTCTTCACCTCACTCCCAATGACCCAAGCCAGACCCACTGAGCCCCACGGAGCCTTTCCTGGGGTCAAACCTGCCCCAAATTGGCCCCAATAAGATCAAATCCCTGCCTTAACCTCAATCCCAATGACCCAAGCCAGACCCACAGAGCCTTTCCTAGGGTCAAACCTGCCCCAAATTGGTCCCAATAAGATCAAATCCCTGCCTTAACCTCAGTCCCAAGAGCAGCTGGAGCACTGACCCAAGCCAGACCCACAGAGCCTTTCCTGGGGTCAAACCTTCCCCAGATTAGTCCCAGCAAAATCAAATCCCCTTCTTCACCTCACTCCCAAACAGAGCAGCTGGAGCATTGACACAAGCCAGACCCACAGAACCTTTCCTGGGGTCAAACCTGCCCCAAATTGGTCCCAGCAAAATCAAATCCCCTCCTTCACCTCACTCCCCAGCAGAGCAGCTGCAGCACTGCTGTTCCAGCAGGGCAGAGCTCCCCAGATCCCCATCCAGAGGGGCTGAGCACCCCCAGGGAAGGAGGCCCAGGGCTGTACCTGATGCCAACAACCTCCAGAGCCTGGTCCTTGGCTGTCTGCAGCAGGTGCCCACAGGATTCCAGCGTGCTCCCAAAGCTCAGGCTGGGGTGGGCAGCGGGCATGGAGTCAGCAGTGATCCCCAGCAACATCCTGCCCAGCAAAGCCACCAAAGCTGTGTTAAAGAGTCTTGGAATAACAGGATCATGAAAGGAAAAGCCTTTGAGGGCTGGAAAAGCCCTCAGTAATCACTGAGCCCAAATATTAACCCCAAATATTAATCCCAGCACTAAACCACGTCCCTGAGAACCACATCTACAAGCTTTGCTAACGTTTCCCCTGGTGCTGCCATGGGATTTTTTTCCCACCCCAATACCATGATGGGACATTTCCCACCCCAATACCATTATGGGATTTTCCCCCTGGTGCTGCCATGGGATTTTTTTCCCACCCCAATACCATGATGGGACATTTCCCACCCCAATACCATGATGGGACATTTCCCCTGGTGCTGCCATGGGATTTATCCCACCCCAATATCATTATGGGATTTTTCCCACCTCAATACCATTATGAGATTTTCCCACCCCAACATCATTATGGGATTTTCTCCACCCCAACACCATTATGGGACATTTCCCACCCCAATACTGTTATGGGACATTTCCCCTGGTGCTGCAATGGGATTTTCCCACCCCAGCACCATTATGGGATTTTCCCCACCCCAGTATCATGATGGGATATTTCCCCTGGTGCTGCCATGGGATTTTTCCCACCCCAACACCATTACAGGACATTTCCCCTGGTGCTGCAATGGGATTTTCCCACCTCAGCACCATCATGGGACATTTCCCACCCCAATACCATTATGGGACATTTCTCCTGGTGCTACCATGGGATTTATCCCACCCCAATACCATTATGGGATTTATCCCACCCCAATACCATTATGGGATTTTCTCCACCCCAATACCATTATGGGACATTTCCCATGGTGCTGCAATGGGATTTTTCCCACCCCAATACCATCATGGGACATTTCCCCTGGTGTTGCCATAGGATTTTTCCCACTCTAATGTCCCTAATACCATTATGGGATTTTCCCCACCCCAAATCCATTATAGGACATTTCCCACCCCAATACCATCATGGGACATTTCCCACCCCAACACCATTATGGGACATTTCCCCTGGTGCTGCCATGGGATTTTCCCCACCCCAACACCACCATGGTACATTTCCCACCCTGATACCATTATGGGACATTTCCCACCCCAGTACCATTATGGGACATTTCCCCTGGTGCTGCCATGGTGATTCCCCCCCTTCCCTGGGCAGCCTGTTCCACTGCCTGGTCACACATTCAGTGATCCAATTCTTGCCCATATCCAAYCTAAACTTCCCCTGGCACAGCTTGAGGCTGTTCCTCTTGTCC
>NDFG01000157.1:982088-1024352 GCA_002167245.1 Sporophila hypoxantha
CACCCCTTCACTGCCGTTGCATTTCACGGGGAAATAGGGCTTCACCCGGGGCAGGGCCTTCAGGAAACACAGGTGCTTCTTCACAATGTCCCCCAGGTCTGCCACGAAGMAGGGCTGCTGCTGGCTCTAGGGGACAGCCAGAGTGAGCAGCAGCTCCAGGAGAGCCCTGTGCAAAGGCAGCAGCAGAGCATCAGCCCTCACCTCCTGGCACAGCTCCCCCAGGAGGTTCTCCAGGAGGTCTCTGGTGGTGAAGCCCTCCTCCACCATCAGGAAATTGGATTCGTTCAAGAACCCGTTCATGGTGGGGTGTTCTGGGTGTGGGGGTGCTCCTTGAAAGCCTCCTGGAGTAGGGGATGGATTCTGAGGATGAGACACACTGTAAAAAGGAAAGGAATATGTGACAGTGCTCACAGGGGTCTGAGGATGGGGGAAGAGACGAGGATCTGACTCCATGTTTCAGAAGGCTGATTTATTATTTTATCATATATATTACATTAAAACTATACTCAAAGAATAGAAGAAAGGATTTCATCAGAAGGCTGGCTAAGGATAGAAAAAGAAGGAATGATAACAAAGGTTTGTAGCTTGGGCTCTCTGTCCGAGCCAGCTGGACTGTGATTGGCCATTAATTAGAAACATCCACATGAGACCAATCCCAGATGCACCTGTTGCATTCCACAGCAGCAGATAACCATTGTTTACATTTTGTTCCTGAGGCCTCTCAGCTTCTCAGGAGGAAAAATCCAAAGGAAAGGATTTTCCATAAAAGATGTCTGCGACAGGAATATTTAGAGGAAGGGTCCAGAAGCTCCATCAGCATGGACCACCCATCCCACAGCCAGGGTAGAGCTCTGTGCTGCTCTGCTCCAAAGCAGCAGCTCAGCAGAGCCCTGCTGTGGGTTACAGCATCTTCCCTGGGGGAGGAGACACATTTCTCTGCAGTTCAGAGCTGTTTTGGCACACAGCAGCCTTGTCTCCATCAGCAGGCACCAGCACAAAGCCAAGTGCACCACAAAGAGCAGAGATGCCTTTCTAGGCCAGGACAGGCCCCTTCATGCCCTGGAATCTGCTGGGTGCTCAGTGGGGTGAACACCCCAGATGGATCCCAAAGAGCTGAAGGCTGCTGGACCCAGCTTCCCAGGGGAAAGCCCCAGCACAGGGCACTCCCTGGCAGCATGCAGCCTCAGGACAGCCTGGATCCCTGCTCTGGATGCAGTTCCACGGCTGTCCCGTGACACAGGGCGTGGCACAAGGGGATAATTGAGCATCATGGAGTTTTCTGGCTCATCCTAGCTTTGAGCTCACACCCTGAGCTTTAACAATCTCCTGCCCTGCATCCAGCCTGGCCCATAACCCAGGGAGCTGGTGAGCTAGCAGGGAATATTTCCACCCCAATAATCCAGGTCTAGCTCCAGGGCTCTTCCAGGAGCATGGTSTGTCTGATTTGAAGGGAGCAGAGGCAGAGGTTKCATTTCTCAGAGCTGCACAGACACCTCCTGACAGCATTCCAGGGGGCACTGGGAGAAAGACCATGCTGACCCTGGAGCAGCAGGATGTTGTAATGCATTGAGCAAGCACCACCAGCCAATTCCAGAGCCAGGAATGGGATGAAAAAACATGTTTTGAACTCTTAGAAGGAAAGGTGGGCTCTAAGAAGGAAAGGAGAGCAACTCCTCCAGCTTTACCCTTCAGTGCCCATCACCAAACAGCACCAGCCCRCCCTGGTTGGGCACAGAAGGGATGAAATGGGTCACTCATGCCCCAGCCTGGGACATCCCCTSCTTACCACGGTGCAGTTGTCYCTCCCAGGTGTCCTGGTGTGCTGTCAGGGGGGCTCCCCAAGGAACACCGAGCTCCTGCAGGTGTAGCTGTGCCTGGGGGTCCGGGGTCTCTGGGGAGAAGCAGTGCAGGGGCTTRGAGAGGGAGAGGGGCACTGACAGCACAATGTCCTTCACCCCCATCCCTAAATTAGCAACCACAGGCACTCCACAGCTCCCTTCTCACTGTGCCAGGCAAAGCAGCTCYCCCACAGCCCCCCCCAAAATCCCCCTTACCTCGGAAAGCATTTAAACAGATTCTGCCATGGGTATCCCAGGAGAATGAACCAGCCCCGGGGCTGTCTGTCTGTCCTGCCCCAGCTCCCTGCCTGTCCCGAKCCCCTGCAGAGGATGGGGGGGCTCTGCACCCCTTCTCTCCCAGCACTGCCTCCCTGCTCTGCCTCCCAACCGTAGCCATGACAACCAAATCCAGCCACCCCATTGGCTGAGCCGCCTCCGAGCATCCTTCATCCCTTTTGGAGGAGGCTCCCCCTCCTCGCCCACCCTCTCCCGAGGCTGGCGCTGCCCCCTGCAGCCACGCCGGGCTCTCGCCGCGTCCCCGCAGCTCATSCCCAGCCCGGCAGCCCTGCCGTGCCTCCCGCGGGGAGCCTGAGGGGGGAAGAGAGCCCGAAATCCCTCGGAAATGCCGCTGCCAGGGAGAGCAGGCGTCCTGCAGCTGAAAGGCTGAGCGGTGTTTGGCTGGGAATCCGCAGAGGGGGAGGGAGTCGGGAAGATGTCAGGGACTGATCCTGCCCTTGCTGAGCTGCTGCTGGTTCGGGTGGGTGCCCCAGGGGCAGATCCAGCTGTGCCATCAGTGCAGATGCTCTGTGTGATCCGTGAGACCTGGATCTTGGACACGGTGCCACTGCTCCATCCCATAATTTTTTTAAACTCTCCTTGTTAAATGTGCGGGTCCCTCTCTGGGGCTGCTGAGGAGCCAATGTTCTGTCTGTGGAGGGGTGGCTGTCCCCACTGAGGGGGCAGTGAGAAGGACCAGCTTATCCTGGGTTTCTCTATTCAACACTGTGGTCTTGGCTTTGCCACAGACTCTCCTGGCAACCAGGGCCAAGGCAGTTCTTGTCTGCTGTGAGATCCTGGCTGGTTTTGCCTGTGCTCTGGCCCATCCCCAGTGCTGGACTGTGCTCTGTGGGATGTGGGGACCATGCAGAGAGGCTGGGAGAGCAGAGAGATGCAGAGCCCTGCAGTGCCAGCCCCTCCTGGGTGTGCTGGGCAGTGTTGTGATGCACAGCCCACGCAGAGCAGGGCACTGAGCCCATCCCACACGATGCCAGGGCAAGCACAGCCCAGAATCACAGGATCAATTAGGCTGGAAAAGATCTCTGAGATCACAAAGTCCAATTCTGACCAGACACCACCGTGTAAACTGACCCACAGCCCCAAGTGCCACATCCAGTCTTTCCTCAAATACTTCCAAGGGTGGTGACTCCACCATTTCCCAAGGAAACTCGTTCCAATGTCTAATCTTTCTGYGAAGAAATTCTYCCTAATATCCAACCTTGTCCCCTTGTAGAGCTCAAGACTGTGTCCTCTTGCCCTGTCACCAGCTGCCTGGGAGGCAAGCCCTACTGCTACCTGGCTCCAAACTCCTTTCAGAGAGATAAGGTCRCCCCTGAACCTCCTTTTCTCCTGGCTCAGCTCCCTCAACCACTSCTCATCAGGTTTGTACTCCAGCCCCGTTGCGGTTCTCTGGACACATTCCAGCAGCCCAGTGTCCTCCTTGAGCCGAGTGACCCAGAGCCGGACACAGCTCCCAGGGCTTGGGGACAGCTCGGGGCAAACGCGGGGACACCGAGCGATCCACGCGGCGCGCAAAGCCCCGCCCACCTCGCTATAACCCCGCCTACTTCATTCATAGCCCCGCCTACTTAATGTAAAACGCATTGTTATTTGCATATTACACAGCTCATTTGCATGGCCCCGCCCAGCGGCGCTGTCCCCGCCCACGAGGCGCGGGCCGGGCGCGCAGTCGGCGGCGGCCATGGCTCCGAGCGCTCAGGCGGGCCCGGGCCGCGGGCAGGCCCCGGCCGCGGGGATCCGCCACGGCATCCGCGCCGTGCTGCTGGGCCCGCCCGGCGCCGGCAAGGGCACGCAGGTGAGGGCGATGCGGGCGGCACCGGCCGGCGGGACTCTCCCCACTGCGGGCACTCAGTGTGTGACCCCCGCGTGGAGGGACGCGGGTGTCCGGCCTTGGCTTGCCCGCTGAGGGATCGCGGTGTGCGGTGTGTCCGTGTGGGCCCGGCTCTCCCTTGCGGAGGGGCTCGGTTCTATCCCGCCTCCAGGGGCCCGCTCGCCGCGGCTCTTTGTCCCCGAYCCCTTTGTCCCGGGCTCGGACCGGGTGTCGCTGAGCCCCGGGGCTCCGTGCGGSCCCTGCCACGTGCGGGCCGGTCAACGACTGTCCCGCTGCCGCCGCAGGGGGACGAGGCCTCCGAGGGCCGCTCTCACCTCTGTCCTCTTCCGCAGGCCCCGAAGCTGGCCGAGACCTACTGCGTGTGTCACCTGGCTACCGGCGACATGCTGCGGGCCATGGTGGCCTCGGGCTCCGAGCTGGGCAAGCGGCTCAAGGAGACGATGGATTCGGGGAAGCTGGTGAGTCGCGGGGAATGTGCTGGGAGGGGACACGGSCTGGCGGCATCTGGAATGAGAGCAGACAAAATCCATCTCCTAATTAGGATTCTTTAATTAGTGTTGGAATGCAGATTGCAGGGTGAAGGCAGATTGCAGGGTGAAGGTTGGGATGGGGTGGGGGCTTCTATCACCCTGCAGGAGAAGCATCCTATACAAACATCCTTCCTCTTCAAAATTACTGTTTGCTCACCAGCAGCTTGTGGCCCTGGGTTGTTTTTATCTTTTAGGGGGTGCAGTCTGGCTGGTAATTTTCTGGCTCCTGAACACTGAGGTCACAGTGTATCCTTGGAGCTGCAGGATGTTACAGCCAGGCTTTGTGGCTCCTCTTTTCACTTGATACCTGAGCTCCAGGTATCATTTCAAAGGGTTCATCTGCATCCCAGCTCTTGCCTAAGCTCAATTCACCTGTGACTGTAAGGTGAAAATGGACCTAAAGGTGTTGCTGTGGTAGGATGGGCTTTATGCTGTGTGAGACACTTTGGATTCTCAAGGGACACAAGTTAGAATCTCTGACATTCATTTTCTGAGGGTCTTATTATCTCACCCTAACAACTGAAATATCTCAGGGAAACTCAAGGGACCACAAATTGCAGTGACTTGCCCTAGTGTGGGGCAGATCTTGAGCATCCCTGCAGCTGCCACGGGCTCCTAACACCCCAGGGAGAATCTGCAGGCCCCACATGGGGAGAGCAGCCTTATCTCACTTCTGCTCAGAGCTCATTGCAACACTGAGCCTGCAATACCCAGCTGGTTATGAAAGATAGGGCCGTTATCTGGCCAGGCTGGGGGTATCTGCCACGTGTGTTTGTGTGTGGCAGGCAGCTCCAGGCTGCTCCACGGGCACATCCCTCAGCTCTCTGATAACTCAGCTGGGAGCACTCCAGCGTTTCAGGATGGGCTTTTTGCTCAGGATCTTATTTTCTCCAAAGGGTGTAATCAGGAAGGCACAGAAGTGACTTGTTGCTTCCTTCCCCTGCCTGCAGGGCTGTTTGTTTGTGTGTTGTGACAGCCTGGTCCCCAATCCTGCTGAGTCCCAGCTGTGTGTGCTGGAGAAAACAGAGCTGCTCCCAAATAAACTATAAGCTATTGTTGGGGCTGCAGCATCTGTGAGTGCTGCAGTGTGGAAAAGGCACTAATCCCAGTGGTATGCTGAGAYTGTTAGATGGGGGAAAAACTATGCAGTGAAGCCAGAGCTTGTCAGCAACTCTTGGGCTTTTACCTTCGTATGAGGTTTATGGGAGTCAATGAGCAACTTGCCTGCTCTGCCCTTCCTGCCCGGGCCTGCCTCCCGAGGTGGATGTGTAGGTGAAGGTACAAAGTAACAGGAAATCAAGGTTATGTTGATACTTTGTATTGTGAATTGGTTAAAAAAAGAATAAGGAGTTTGAGCTGACAGTGTTCCTTGCAATACAGCAACCTTTGTAACAGTGAGGTTACAGTGCTGGTCCAAGTCCCTGCGTAGGCCGGAGTGTCCCTGGAGTGAAATGTGGCATTGCCTATGTCCTGGTGTTGCAGGGAGTGCTGCCCTGATGTGGGCAGGTCTGAACAGGCAGCCTGGGCATTGAAATGAATTATGGCATCACAGAATATCCTGACACACAAGAATTGGAAGGGACGCACAAGAATTACTGAGCCCAACCCTTGGCCCTGCACAGGACAWCTCCAAAAATCCCACCCTGTCCACACAGGCACAGCTGTGTGTAAATTCAGGGTGCCTTTCATGACAACATACCTGTCTCATGTCTGCAGGTGAGTGATGAGATGGTGGTGGAGCTGATTGAGAACAACCTGGACTCCCCTCCCTGCAAGAACGGCTTCCTCCTGGACGGCTTCCCCCGCACAGTGAAACAGGCAGAGATGGTATGGGAGCCCCTGCTCGGGGGCTGCTCCAGCTCCCCCTTCCCTCAAACCCAGGGGGCCCTGCTCCCTCAGCCCCTCTGAGGTGGGTGTTTGCTGTTGCAGCTGGATGAGCTCCTGGAGAAAAGGAGAGAGAAGCTCGACTCCGTCATTGAGTTCAGCATTCCCGACTCGTTGCTGATCCGGAGGATCACGGGACGGTAAATCCTCCTGTCCCAGTGCTCAGGGCTTGGGATTTCCTAGTCTATGGAAGAGCATCCTCATTTTAAATCCCAGGTTGTCCCCATGTTGTCCTTCCCTTCCAGCTTAAGGCTGGTTATGCCTCCCTGGTCTCTATTTCTGCCCTGTGCCTGGGCCAGCCTTGAGCAAAGCACCTTCCTTGCCCTATAAATCAGGGATTTCTATAAAAAATCTCAGCTCACTCTGTAAGTTCCTCCTTCTCCAAAGCTACTCTTGGTCCCTTACACRGGACCCTGAATACATTTGGGCACCAGTAAACTTCCTCCAGGGTCAGGAGTGTGTTCTCTTGCACTGTTTTCCAGACCCCTTTCCCAGCAGAGCAGGATGTAAACCTCCCCTTCTCCATCTCCCAGCGCAGCTGCTTTTCCAAACTGAAGAGGCCCTTGGTACAGAAATAACTGGAGAGAATTTTCTTACAAGTGAAAGGCTAATGGTGCTGTGGCAGATGTTTCTGTGCTGATGAGTGGCAGGTTCAGGAGATCTTGTCCTGACCAGCTGCTTTGCTGACACTTCTCTTCCGTCTCAGGCTGATTCACCCAGCGAGTGGCCGCTCGTATCAYGAGGAGTTCAGACCCCCGAAAGAGCACATGAAGGACGATGTATGTGAGCTCCCAAGGCTGCAGCTTACCTTGCTTTGGGTTTAGCTGATGCTTTGCAGTCTCTCCCTGGAAAAACTCATTTCTTTCCTTCTCTTGTACCTTCCTGTCCTGGCTTTCTGGGGAGCGTGGGGAGCTGCTTGGGCAGCCTGAGCCGACGGCACTGCGGGGAGCGAGGCCTGGAGGGATGGATGGATGGAGTGGATGAAGGGCATGGCCAGTCTGCAGAGCTGGCCCAGCCTCTGAACTTGTTGGACTCTGTCCACAGCTCAAATTGTGACTGGTTTCCATGCTGTAGCTGGTGCCTTGCCTTTTAGCAAGCAGAGTGGTGTGTGGGGAAAAAGACCACGGTGCTGAGCCCTTCTCTCTTCAGTGACTGCTCTGGGACTTGTTCTGGCTGCCCTGGGTTYGCTCCATCTCCTCTGCAGCACCACCCTGGAGGAGGAGGGGAGCAGGGAGAGAAGGGGGGAGCATGCCARGCTGCAGCTGGCTGGAGAATGTCCCCTTGCTTCTCCCAGGTCACTGGAGAGCCCCTGATCCGCCGCTCGGACGATAACGAAGCGGCCCTGAAAACCCGGCTGAAGGCCTATCACACCCAGACCTCCCCCCTGGTGTCCTACTACAGCAAGAGAGGGATCCATACGGCCGTGGATGCCTCCCAATCCCCCGACGTGGTGTTTGCCAGCATCCTGGCAGCCTTCACCAAAGCAACATGTAAAGACCTGGTTATGTTCATTTAAAGCTCCATCCCAGGATGGGGGTCTCCTTTTTTTTTTTCCCCTCTCTCTTTCTCTGTCTCTGTCTCTCTGGGGCCAAGGAGGGTGAAGAGCTGAGCAGAGTAGAAGGGGAAGGGATGAGGTGATGCAGCCCAAGGCAGGGCTGTGCTAATTCTCTAATTTAATTAAACGAGCTGTTAACGGTCTCGATGTGGCTATATGTGAACGTCAGTCTGTGTGTAGATGTTGGGATTTTTGGCCTCTAGAGGCCGCAGCGAGCCCAGGCTCCAGCTGCCCGAAATGGGCTCTGCACTCCTTTGRGTCAAAAAGCCTTTGTTTCATCCTAGAAATGCTCCTCTCTGAAAGGAACTGTACTTCCAGCTCCTCTTAGCTACCCCACAGGGGCCTTGGAGAAGGTCGGGGATGTGGGGGGAGGATTTCCCAGGAGATGTGAAGCTGCAGGATTGAAACCTGGGGTTGCTCTGTGTGTGTTGCTGTGGGAGCAGCCTGAGGGACAGCCTGGCTGCTGCTCGGGGCTGGATGATGATGTGTTCTCCTTGTATGTGTTTTATTCCCTGTGGGGTAGCAGSTTCCTGTTCTGATGGCACTTGGTGGGGCAGAAAGAGGGTGGGGGGCTTCAACCTTTATTTATTTGTGARATTTATAGCAAATTAGTGAGATGCTTCTTTTTAATGTGATATCTGTGGTCAGAGTCTGACAGTTACTGTGTGGCAGGTTGGGATGTCCTGAGGATAAGAAAACGACTTGGGTTTTAACTCTTCACTCTTGCCTTGGTTTTGACCAAGGAGAGGAAGATGTGTTGAGCTTCTCCTGATCCCAAAGTCTAAATATAATAAAGCCTTATTGCAAAACAAATGATTTCTCAAGGCTCAAGAGACAGCGTTATTAAGCACTGGCTCCATGTGYCCTTGAGCTAACGACCTTGGTTGTGAGCTCATGGAAATGTTCCTGTTTCTTGAGCAAATCCAGCAGCTCCATCAGGCTGTGTTTGAGGACACTGTGTGTGCTCAGAGCTTTTCCAGGGCATTGTGCTGCTGTGTGGTGACACTGCAGGGCTGGCACTGACCTTTGGCCATGAGGGATTCCAGCCCTTCCTAGAGGACCCTGCTGTAAATATGGATTGGCCCAGATGAAACTTTGTCCTTTGGCATTCCATATGTGTTTACTGATTGAATGTTACTGAGTATCCTCCTCTCTCTCTCTGGGGATGGCCCACTCCATCCTGTGCACTGAGCTGCTGTGAGCTCTGTGGCCGGAGCAGATGTTTAATCCTCAGGAATCCCTTGCTCTTTTCCTTTATAACTTCTCTTTTGCCTGACAATCCCCTCTCTGTCCTCACACATCCTTTCYAGGGACAGAACCTCTTCCCTTCCAGCAAACTGGGAACCAAAAGCAGWGGACTTGTTGCTCTGGAGAGCACGTGACTGAGGAGAAAGGCTCTGACAGTAAACAGGGCTGGGTTTGCCAGCAGCCTGTTGTCCCCTGGGATTCCCAGACAGCCCTTGCTCTGTCTCTGGGTTTCCTGTGGAAGGGTGACCTGGAGTTGGTGTGCTGGGAGGTTGGGACAGCATTTAGGATAAGACTGGTGTGCCCCAGGGAGTGGGAAAGTGTGTGGGTTACAGCTGCCCTGGCATCTTGGTGGCTAAAGAAGCCGTGTGGAAGCAGCTTTTATTTTGAGAGCCAAAGGGAGAAATGCAGCTCCCTACACTCTGGGAAGGGTTCCCAGCCAGTTGGCATTCCTGGATTTGGTCAAGGTTTTACTCTACAGCAAGAGCAAGATGTTCCCCCACTCTTCATTCCTTTCCTCACTTGTGCTCTCTTCACATCCAGCTCACCAGCCTTTGTTTGGTTTTTTTTTTTTACCATAAACCATGCTTAATTTTGTTTGTTTGTTTTTTCCCTAAATATTTTTTTTCTCTCTGTTCCCATTTATTCCAGCTGAGTGACTCCATCAAGCAGATGAGACACCACCAAACGCTGCACACTGCTACATCACCCATTGCAGCCCTTCCCTRGGTGCAGGGAGGGCAGCTGGGAGGGGGGTATGATTGATGGGGGGGGGGAAGGAGCTGGTAAACAAGGGGTTGGGGGGCTGATTTGGTTGGGTTTTGGYTGGATTTCTTATTTGGCAGAATCATTGTGAAGAGGAGGTGGCCTTCTCCTTAGAAATCATGTTTGTGGAGGCAAAACAATTGTGGAGAGAGAAACATCTCTCAGTGATCAGCTGCAGGTCCTTGACCTGTTGGAGGGCAGGGCTAGATGTTACTCCAGGCTTCTCCAGGACTTTCAGGGCTTGTCTCATGGGCTCTTGGTACTCTGAGGCCACTGAAAGGTTTGCTGTGATTTTTTTCTAAAGTTGCTTCCTATCAGCGAGGACCAAAAGGAWCAAATGATTCATCATCATGTGTGAAATGGAAAGGAAAAAGAGATGCCGTGGTCTTTTCCTGGAAGTTCTGTTTTTCTTGTTCTGCTACATTCCTAAACCCTGGCATAAAGACTTCTCAAGGATTCTCTGCTGCTGAACAGAGGGGCTGTGGCTCTAGTCCAAACCTGCCTTACTTGGGAATGGGGTGGCTTTTCTSTGATCATGACCAAGCTGGAATTCACACAATGCTGAAGAAATGCAAAARAGACTTTTCTTAATTGCCTGCAAAAATAACACTTAATTGGGKKKKTTTTTTTGCATTTCTTTTTAGATCAAATGGTGCCTTGTCTAACCTCTGAATCAATAATAAAATAACCCCTTTACATTTGTATCTGGTGCTGTGTCCTCTTTGACCTGCAGACAGTGTGGAGGATGAGGAGGCAGATGACAGCATCAACTAACAATTGAGCTGGGTGGATCCTGGGGCCTGATCCTATCTCAAGGATGTTCTGTGCAGCTGGAAATGTGGCTTGTAATTCCTTTTATCTCTTCTCCTTGCTGAGTGTGTCCAATGCTTTAGATCACCATAGCAATGGTGGTTTTTTTGCTGGTTCTCTCTCCTGTTTCTTCCTGTGTGAGGCTGAAAGCACCRAGCCCCTGTGTATCCTCTCTGTCCAGAGATCCTTGCAGCATTTGAACTGATGTAATCCCTTTTTTTCCTCCTCCCTTTGAATCTCCAGTGTGTGGAGGAGCTGATGTTATTTCCTTCTCTCCTCCTGCAGCAACTGGAAGCCACATTATTGTGTSTTTTCTGTTTCTGCCTTTCATACTTTGCTGCATCCTTTCCTCTCTAAATTCACAGGGAAAATTCTGTCCTAATGCAGGGAATGAGAGCATTTCCTGGCTTCCCTTTCTMCTGCCTCCACAGGGATTCTGACCCTCTGTGTTTCCCAGAGGAGGCTGTTCCTGATGGACTGATGGAGGTTTGTTGTTTATCCATGATTCTTGCAGCCCTGCATGTGTTCAGGCACCAGAAAGGGTTGGGCTGCATGTACCCATTTCCTGCAGAAATTATTGGTTTTCCAGCATAATTGGGCTCTCCTGCTCCTCCACCAGTCTGTCTCTGTGCTCAGGTGTTTTCATTACCTCTCTGCACCTCCCATTACCATTCTTGTGCCTCTCTGTGGCCTTTGTGCCTTCCCTTGTTCCTTTTGATGGTGGATCTTAAACTGTGCTCTTCCTCCTTGTCTGGGATTGTGTCCTCTGCTCCTTGCCTGCTGTTTAARAAACCTGTTCTGCCTGCTCCTCCTGGCTTTCTGGTCTGTGGGATGGAGGAGTCCTGGCTCCTCTGAGCTGGGCTGCCTCTGTTTGATCCTTACCTGAATGTGGAGCATGAAATGGATTGGTGGGGAGGCTGCAGTGGGGAGTCTGTGAGCTCAAGCCTGGCTCCTCTGGAGCTGGATCTGTGCTGTGACCTGTCTTTCTCAGGCTGACCTTGAATGTTTTCCACAGCACACGATGCTCTGCAGGTGCTGTAAATTCCTTCTGCTCAACCATTTCGTTCCAGCAAGCTGCTTATCAGGCACTCTTTTGAAAACTGTGTTCATATTTCATACACACAATTATTCAGCAACTATAAAAGGGGAAAATTCCTATTTATAGCACGAGGACCAGCATCAAATAGGACACTGAATTCTCACTGATAGAGGAAGTGACCTGTTCTCTAATGCAGCAATAATTCTGCTGAAAGAAACAGCATCTTGAATGGGGGGAGGGATGAAAGCCCTGGGCCATCTCTTTCCATTAAAAATGTGCTGCAGTCCTAAAAATGTATCTGCCCTTCTCCCTTCCCAATGAAACCCTTGGCGACAGGGATTGCAGGAAAACCTTTCACTGTGGGTTTGTGGTTGGTGGTAATGAGCCCACCGACTCCTGATGGTCTGSTTTGGAGCTGGGCTTAAGTTTCTGATCAATAACCTGATCTCTGACCTTGATGTGGGGGCGAGGAGAAGCCGCTGCAGAGATGTCTGTGGGGACTCGGTGCCATCACGGTGCTGATGTGCACAGCCCTGAAAGAGCTGAGGAACACGTGGGGCTGAGGAACAAAGAACTGATGGAGGGAGTGGGAAGGTGGGCAGAGCTCAGGGGACAGGGGTGGRACTGCTGCGGGTAAGGTGAGAGCCTGTTTGCTCTGAGCCTGCTTCCCCTGGCTCCCTCTGCTCTCTCTCCCTTCCCTTCCAGGTTTGTTGAGCCCCAAGGCCATCACTGGCCGCTCCCKGCTGCTGTCACCCTGTCCTTCCCGCTGTCTCTTTGGGAAGAGCTGCAGTGGGTGATACCAAGCGAGGCCCTGGCAGGTGGAGGAGCAGAGGATGGGATTCCCCTGCTGTCGCTGTGGCAACGCTGGGCAGGGAAGCAGCAGCAGCAGCAGCAGCGGGATGCGATGGGCGGCTGCGTGGCGTGGAGGGTGCGCTGGGGAGGCTGCGGGGGCCGGGCTGCGCTGACATCACGCGGGGAGGTGGCGCAGAGGGAAGGGGAGTGGGAAAGGGAGAGCGGGGAGACTGCGGAGGGGAGAGCGCGGCACCGGAGTGGGCTCCGGGGACAGGTAAGGGATGCCCGGGGCCAGCGGGGCAGGGGGGCTCTGTGGCATCAGCGCCTGCCTCGGCATCTCTCGGGGTGATGTGGTGCTGGGGGGTGGCTCCTGGGCAGCGGGAATGTTATACAATGCCTGAACAGCCTGGCACAGCAGGGCTTGGCTGTGGGACAGTGAGAGCAGGTCMGAGCCCAGCTGGCTGCTGCAGGAACTGGTACAGATGCTTCCCCCCARGAGAGCAGCGTGTGTGGCACTGGTGCTGTACTGGGAAGAGCCAGGAGTACCTGCACTTCCAGAACGGGATAAAGGAACTGGAGAGCAGCCCTGGTCCCTGGCTGGAAAAGGGGAGCAGAGTTCTCCCTAGGGATTAGAGCACTGATCATTGATGAAATTAATCAGAAGTTTGAGACTCCATCCCCTGAGCTGCATCTATCTTAGAGCAGAGCTGGTGCACTGGGACCGAGCCCAGCAGCGCGTTTGTGGTGGGAATCCTAAACTGCACATCCCCAGCAGCCTCAGCACTTCCCCTGCCTGTGCAATAGTTCTGGGGAAGGCAGCCAGGTGCATGGGTACTGCCAGCAGCTCTCTGCATGTGGATCCTGGGGATTGCAGACCTGGAAGGCAAAACAACAAAGTCCTTGAAGCCTCTCTGGGTGTCGTGTTGCCTTTTAGCACAAGGGTTGCATAACGGGATCTGTTTTGTTAGCAGAGGGAGTGAGGGTGGCAGTCACCTCTGCCCAGCAGTACCTGTGTGCTGGGCTGGCCCGTGGTCCTGGGGGGAATTTCATCTTTTTCTTAATCCAAGAGTTGGGCTGGATCCTTGCTGCTTGTGGGATCCCACAGCAGTGGGCTGTAGGGACTCTACACCTACACTTAGGTTACACAGCCTTAGCAAACTAGAAAATTTGTGAGCACCCCACTGATCTGTGCTGACCTGATTCTGGCCTGTCAGGATTCTCRGTGTGTACCTGACTGAGGAAAACAYGGCTGGGGTCAAAAGCTCAGTGTTGGTGACCCCTGTRGGTGTCAGAAACCAGTATGGGGGTGGAGATGGAAGAGGCACAAAGCAGAAACCTTGCTTGAAACCCAAGAACAGGGAGAGGCCAATGCTCCTGTCACGACCATTTTGTTGAACCAACACATTTCCCRAGGTATTTAAAGGGCTGGGGGCTGTGACCACAGAGAAATGCAGCCAGGAGTGCTTGAGAGTGTAATTGCAACAAGAAGCATAAATATGCTTTAATTAAGGAAGCAATTGCTGTGTGAGGCACAATCCCTCCCCACCAAGGCACACATGCTGGGTCTACTGGGACYACCTGGGAGTGGCCCAGGTGGCCACACTGCTGCTTATGGGATGGAAAGTGCCAACAGCAACAGCTTGTGCTGCTCTGTGGGGCTTCTCTGGGAGCAAGGGGTGGGAGCCCCACGCTGGGAGGGTGACAGGCAGTGCTGTCACCCAGGTGGCTGCAGGGCCAGCTGCATTCCAAGCCTCTGGCATGGGCAGGCAGGGAGGGGAGGGCCCGTCAGCTGCTCTGTGCCAGCCCTCAGCTCTGCCCAGGGCAGCTGTGCTGGGAGGGAGCCAGCTCTGGATGGGCCCCTGTGCCCCAAGGGGGACCTCACTGGGCACAGCCTGAGCTGGGCTCCCAGGGCCAGCTTGGGAAGGGTGCAGGGAGGAGTTAACACTGCTGTTCTTCYGCAGTTTCATTCCCCAGGTTGTGGTTCTGCATGACCAGCAGCAGGACTGCTTCAAAGTCATGTTCCAACTTGATTTTTTTTTCAAGGTTATTCAAAATTCAGTGCAGGAATGGCACCAGGACCTCTCACAAACACAAAGGCCAAGTCACCCCCTCCTAGTCCTTGACCTTCTCCGTGGCTCTGCTGGCTCTCTTTGCTTTCCCCCATACTTGCCTACACTGCAAAAGGGATGATCATGTGAATATTACAAAGCCTGGCATCTGCACATCAGCTGCAGCAGCTGAGGCTCTGACACGCTCCCAGTGCCTTGCTGTGACCCTGTCCCCACAGCCATGCTCTGTCACCTGTGTGCTCAGCCCCYGCCACAGGCTGTCACWGSCAGGCACACAATAATACAGAAATACATTAACTRGGAACTCGTGCTCCCTCCTGGGAAAAGTGCTATGCATCTGTGAGCCTCTGCAGAGACCTGGAGCATCAGGAGGAGCTGCCTTTGTGCCAGTGTCCAGAGAAGGCCYTGGGAGCTGAGCCAGGTCCTGTGAGACATTTTAATCCTGCCTATTTCACAGGCTATCTTGGCCATGACTCCACTGCAGTGAACATTTTCCCCTTCCTTTCTTAGGGGCACTCACAGGCACCTACCTGGTGTTTGTTTTCACTCCTTATCTGGTGCCACTGGGAGCAGGCAGGGCAGCAGTGCAGCAAGGAGAGTCAAGGAGAGTGGGAATACACATTCCCACTGTTGCTTGGCCACCCTGGAGACCCCTCTATCCTCTCTCTAAAGCCAGGCTGAAATTTCTTTCTGCTGAGGTAGCTGTTTGTTAAATAGTTGAGGTTACTTGAGTAATCAATAGTTCTCTGGTTCCCAACAGAAATATTATCCCTCTGGCCAAATCAGCTTTTCTATCTTTGCTATAAACCTGCTCCTGACTCTCAGCTGTTGAAGGATGGAGGTGCATTCCTGATTTACCTGCACAGAACCCCACTCCTCTTCTTTCCTCCTGCCAGCAGCACTTTTTCTCTCTGAGGCTGAGCTGTGAGGGCTGGAAGCACACGGAGAAATCACTGGAGTCATTCAGTCTCAGCCCTTGTCTTGGCCCTGCCCCAACAGCTCCTTCTCTGTGCTTGCTCCTCCAAGGAGAGAGGTGAGAGTCAATGGGATCCTCATGGCCAAGGGCACTGCTGACACAACTCCCAGTCCATGGACTCCAAAACAACTTGGCTCAGCTGCTGCCAGCTGAAGAAAAATTGTTCCCATCCCACAGCAGGAGCTGWATCCCAGAGAAGCAGGGCTGGAAGACAAGGCACATAGTGAGGTTCCATGGCTGCACATAAATTTTCCTTGCAAACAGGCAAAGGCACCAACTCCCAGGAGCTGGATTCCTGGTTCCACCCYGGCAGCCAAAGGCTGGGCTGTGGCTCTGGGCTCCAATTTCTTGTGACTGAAGGAGGCCACGAGGTTTGTTCTGCTGCTGGGGCAGTGGAAACAGCCTTGCTGTGCATTGTGAGCATCTCTGCACATCTCTGTTCTTTCCAAACCAGAAAAGGTCACAGAGACCCAAGAGAAACCCACTTCCCTCCTTCACTGAACTCCTTCTGCCTCGCACATGCTTTTGTTGCCATCCCTTGCTTGCCAAAGGCAGGAACAAACACTGGGGTTTGGCAGGGCTCAGAGCCTTGGCGTGTTGGATGGGAAAGAGGCATTCTTGGTCCTCAGCCCGGGGACAGGGCTCTGCTCCACGTCCTCTGCCAGATTTTCCAGCTGCGATTTCGCTGCTCATCCCATGCTGAGGGCACCGTCCTGGGGATGGGGAGCACCCCTGGGTGCTGGGCTGTGAATCCTGCAGGAGATCCATGGAAGGGAGAGGGAATAGCTGGAGCAGCACCCAGAGCTGTGTGAACCCCTGCATGCTGCTGAGCTGAGCTTCACATCCAGGGAGAAGCACAGGAGCTGGTGCTGCTCTGAGAGGCTTTTCCCAAAAAATGCCCAACTCCAGGGGAGCAGGGAAAGGCCATGTAAAGCCAGGCTGTCTCTGCTTTGGTTAAATAGGGCTGTTTTTGCTGACAGCTCCTCCTGAGAGCCTGCAGGGAGGGATTCTGTAAAGCAGGGGCAGCTGAGAGGCTCTTGGCAGCTACTGCTGTTTCAGTGTCAGACACTGGACTTTTCCTGGTGCTCRGGGGAAAAGGGATGGCAGCCTGGATCAGAGATGGCAGGGCTGGGCAGATGAGAGGCTGCTGCCTCCCTGTCAGAAGGATGCTCTGGAGCAACAGCAGGGCCTGATTTCAGAGAAGCATTTGAGGTCTCAGTGCACACTGATCRCCCCAGAAACCTCCTACTCAATTTTCTGCTGTGCACAGCCCAGCCTGAGGCAGCACAGAGGGCAGTTTGCTCCAGCACTGGTTAAGACAGCCCACAGGTGACAAGCCCCAGTGAGGGATGAGTGCTTCTTGTGGTGAAGGGCTGAGGGAGAAGAGGAATTTCCTGGTTGTGGTAAAGGTGGRTTGTGCTTGAAGTTAGAGAGAATGGGCTTGTGGTCACTGTGTCAGGTTGGGGGAAGGAAGGCATGGGTCAGCAGCAAAACCCAGCAGAACAAACCCCATCTGCCTTTCCATGCCAGCCCAGGAATGAAGGACAGCTCCCCTCTCCCTTTGCCCACCTTGTTGTGCTGCAGAGAACAGAGCACAGGGGGAACAGCCCTGGACTGAGCTGGGGGCTGGCAGCCAAGGGTCAGAGTGGGGAAAGATCTCAGCTGAGACAAGGGAACCCTGAGCAAGCACATGTTCAGAGTGAGAGGCTCACACATTCCCCACCTGGTTAATGCTGGCTCAGCCCTCTGGAAAATGACAAACGTTTTCCTTGCTGTGGGGCCAGAGGGCTGTGCTGGGAGCTCTCTCYGCTCCCCCAGCCTGGCTGCAGGCAAGAGGTGCTGCTGGCAGGGTCCAGAATCACTGTTCTTTCCCCTTTTCACAGCTGTTGCTGGTTATGAAAATGGSACTGTTCCCCAGGCAGTTCTCAGCAGGAACTGCCCTTTCCAGGGCTGACCACATGGGCTCTTTCTTCCCCTTCCCACCTCCTGACAGCAGTCACAGTTTTGGGTACATTCTAGTCTTGGCAAAGCACTGCCCTTCYCTGCTCCTCTTCCTCACATGACACACAGGAGAGGGAGGCTGTGGCCTGTGGAAAGGGAATGTTTGTTCCTGGACTGAGATCAATACAATTCTTGAGCCAGTCCTCCTCCCAAAGCTCAGAGAGAGACAGRAGAAAAGTTGGGATCAGTCTCCCGCTGTGGGGATTTACACCCCAAACTGTCAGTCTGTGCCTAGCACAGAGMTCCTGACACCAGCTCTCCTTTTCCCAGTGCAGGATGGGGGGCACAGCTTGCAGGAACACCAAGGCACGTTGTAGAACATTATTTCACACCTGAGGCAGTGTCAACAGCACAAAGGAACACTGAGAAAAGCTGAGGGAAGGCAGGAAGGAGGCAGCAGGGCTTGCTGCTGCTGGAAGCTGAGGGTCAAAAACCTCTGCAGGCAGTGAGACTGTGCAGGAGTTATCACAGATTTCAGGGTGGGAAACACCAGGGTTCAGAGCTTAAGCCAGTTTCTAAGAGAAAAGAGCTGGACTAGCAGGAAAGGGGAATGACTCCAGGCCAGCTTTCTGGCAATGCTGGAAACTCAGAGSACACTGATGGCACAGAAGGGGGTGGGTTTGGGCCAGATCCTAACCAGGAGCTTGGGAGCCCTTTGGAAAACCCAAATAATGCAAGTGAGCTAAGTCAGAGTAGAGTGGTCTGGCTAAGGCCAGTCTGAATAATTCCTTCCACTCTCTCTTCTGCTTTTGTGCAGTGAGGCAGGAAGCTGAAAATTCTCTGGCTGATTTTGGGAGTCCAGAGGTCAGTGACCACTGATCATGCTGGCTCTGAGGAACAGATGAGTGTCTTAGCACCCAGCCCTGCTCTCAGCTCCCTCCTGACTCCTTAGCACACATCCACAGAATTTCCTGGCTTTTTGCTTCAGAACTCAGGGAAAATTCCTGCCACCAGCRCTGAGTTAAATTGAAAGTTGGTAAATTCAGGAGGCTTCTTTTGACAAGGAAATTTCARCCTTTTCAACCTTTGGAATTGCCTCAAGAGCTGGTGAAGTCAAATAATAACTGGCTTGGAAAATCCTGATGGTTTTATGACCTTTCACAATGTCTGTACTTCTGTACCCAGACAAGGGTCACCACACTGCTCCAAGGCATGACCAGAGGGAKAAAGGAAGAATTCTTTTCCTGTCTTTCCTTATCCTGGTGTGATTGCCATTGCTCAGCTCTGTARAGCACAGGAATTACCCCAGACCAGAGCAGCATGGCTGGAGTGCTGAGCCTGTTCCCATAAACCCCACTTTGGGATGAGAATTCAGGTCTCTCCACGACCTCCTGACAAGTGAGGGAATGTGGATGTGGTCACTGCTGAGGGCAGTGAAAAACTTCTTCAGAAGTTTTTCACTTCAGAAAACCCTGCTGAGGGCAATTTGTGCTCTTGTCCTTGGAAGTTCTGCTGAGATCTTTCCCTTCCCAGGTCCTTTGTGGGATTGAAGCCCAAACCTCCTTGGAGGCCAGGGAGCCATGGGGACAGGCTTCATCCACCACCTGCCCATGGAAGCAGGTCCCAGTGATGCTCAGTTCACTGGAGCTTTCTCCCACCAGCAGGTCCCAGTGGTGCCCAGTTCACTGGAGCTTTCTCCCACCAGCAGGTCCCAGTGGTGCTCAGCTCACTGGAGCTTTCTCCCACCAGCAGGTCCCTGTGAGCAGTGGATTATGCCCTGGCAACAGGGACACTGCAACATGCAAGCCCCAAAACTGCAGTGCCTGCTCCACTACACAGCAAAATAGGTCGTGCATCAGCAAATGAAAAAGGACAGATGGTGTCTGCTAATACAGCTTAGTTTATGGCCTGCAGGATTAACTCACTAGTTGTCATGTTTGCAGAAAATAGGAAATGGGTGGGTCAGCTGGAGGAAACGTGTGGTGTGCCCAGCCCTACCTGYGCTGTGGGATGCACCAGCTGGAGAGGATGTCAGAGATCCTGTGAGGTTTTGAGACRTTGCTGAAGGGCTGCCAGTGTCTTTGGGGGGCTCTGGGCACTGGAGATGGTGCCTTGTACCAAGCTTTCCTGCCCACCTTGGATTCCACAGTCCCACTGCAAAGGTCAGTGCTGCRGGCATTGATGTGAGCTGAGCAGGGATCTCCAGCAGCCACGGGGACACCCTCTGTGGTCTGTGCTCCAGCAGCTCTGCAGGAGGAGCCCACAGCTTCCTGTCCTGTGCCAGCTGCAGGACAGCCTCCAGTTCAGCCTTTTGAACTCCCGAGCACCCACGTGTCTGCAGGAGTAAGACCGAAAGCTGAGGCAGAAGCCTCAGGTCTTTTCAATGCCTCCTCTGTGACACACTGTTCTCCTTTCCTGGAAACCAGGCCAGTGCCTCACTCTGTTCTCCTTGCAGAAATCCAAGCCCGTGCCAGAGCTCTGCCTKGTGCATCTGCTCTCTGAAGGGCAGGACAAACTCTTCCTTAGCTCTCCATGGGTGCTCCTCCTGAAGATTTTTCACTTTGATCTTGCTGCTTCTCCTGTGGCCAGGTTTGCTCATGTCCTGCAAGATGCTGAGCATCCCAAAAACCAGCTGGCATCAGGGAGATACTCCAGAGCCAGGAGCATGCCATGCCATGCCATCTYCATGCCTCTTGGCCTTCTGCTGTCACAGGTGTTTGTCACCACCATGTTCTAACCACAGCCAGCCATCACAGGCACTGAGGTTTTCTCCAGTGACTAATTTACCTGTGTTTACATCAACACCAAACATTTAATTGTCTATTTAATGACTCAGGTGAGGAGGGAGTCTGGCTCCTTCCTCCTGCCATAGGGATCTGGCCAGCCCTATCCTGATGGCAGCACCCTACAGTGCTAAACCTTCTCAGCTATAAATCCCTCATCATTAAGGGTAGCAGGTCAGTGGTGAGAGTGACTTAAGAGCGGGGATCATTGTCACTTCTATCCCCAAAGCTGTTCAGTGAGCGTGGAGGTGAATAAAGAACACAGAACAGCCTGTGCTTTTATTACAAAAGGAAATGCTGCTTTTTGTAGAGGGGAAAAGCATGTCAGATTACTATTATAAGTAATTGCTTAATGCTCCCTACCTCTGCGTCATTGCTGAAGCACATCCCAGTCCCTTTTTGGGGTCTCTCCTCACTGCACGTGTGTCACCAACGGGGCCAAGCCCGTGGCCATCCCAGCTGTGGCAGCCCTGCAGGAGACAGGACGGGGGAGCTACGTGGGCACCAGAGCCTCCACATTCTTCCCCCTCGAAATCTCCCCACCTCCCACCTCTTTTATCAGCTGCTGACAAGACTTGCCATGTGTGTAGGCGGCTCCCAAGCTTCCAAGATGATTCCCCGCTCCCCCCCCAGCTCCCACCCGTGAGAGGAGCGCCCAGGATTTCGGGGAGGGGGAGCTCAGCGTTCCTCCGGCTGCCGGCCTGTTCTGCAGGGCCTGTTGTGATGCTTTCAGAGAGCTCCATGTGGTAACTCTCTCTCTCTCTCTCTCTCCCAGGATTTCACATGACAGCCTCTTCCCCAGAAAGTCACAGCAGGGAGTGGAAGATTGCCGTKCGTGTGGGTGTTAGGAGGGAGCAGAGTGGGATGGGGAGATGGAGGGGAGAGGAGGTGTAACCACAGACTAAACCAGAACAAATCCTCTTGGAAGAGCCTTGCATTTCTGATCCCAAGGCTCYCATCTCCTGCCTCTTCCTCTTCATTTAAAAGAATGTCAATCCTTGTTAAGTCCAGCAGAGAAAAGAGGAGTCGAGCACAATCATCTCCTTCCTTCCCTGAACACATCTCAGGGGACCAGGAGAGGCAAACAGAACACGAACTAACTGGATAGAGGCAGAGATGTGYGCACTGGGGAGAGCCCTCCCCAGCCTCGGGTGTCTTCCCTGGAGAGACATGAGCGGCCGTTAATGACATCTCCATCTGACAAACGATCACAGTGCATGTCATTATGAGCCAGTGCTTCCCCGGGGCCCCGGCAKAAAATGACCCCAATGAGCTTCAGTTCTTGCAGTCACAGCTGCTCCCCGTGAACGTTCAGTGTTCCTAGAGCAGAGCTCCGGGCTCTCGGGGTTAAACCTCGCTGCATGCCGCCGGCAAGCCGAGATTGACATCCCTGCCCTGGAGCTGGGACCCCTAAAAGAGGAGTAGGGAAGCCCACGTGCCCCTGGCACAACTCTCCAGGGCAGGGAGCTGGGGGACACCTCTCAGGGCACTTCTGAGAGGTTTAAAATGATCTCCGTGCTACTTAAATCTGTCTGTCCCTCTCATCTTCCTCCAGATGCTGTGAGTGCAGCACATCTCAGGTGGGGCCCATGGTGGSTCCTCAGCAGAGAGACCCCTGAAACTGCCATCTGAATTTTGGCATCCTGATGCACTTGGATCATTTTAACAGCCCTGGCTGTCCCACCTTAATAGGGCCAAAGGTCTCAGCCTGCCCAGTAAAACCAGAGCTGAGTCATTCTCGAGCCTCCCTGTGCAAAAACGAGGAAGAATTCCTGGTGTAAAGCTGCTCCCCTCCTTCCTGCATTTCATCAGCAAGCAGCAACACGAGCTGGGCTTTCTCTAAACTCTGCARTACAGCCTGTCCCCCTTGAATAACSCACCCAWCCCTGCCTGGGAAAAGTGGGAGAAACCCTGAGGAGACCCAGGGACTTCCAGAGAAAAGAGGCAGTGCTAGGGAGGGGTTCACACCTCAGTGCCTGCATTCCAGAGGTTYAAGGCAGATTGGATCTTTGTGTGTCCTGAAATAGCTGTTTCAACACCCCCTGTGTCCTACAGGCCAGGGGGGAGAGCACCAGGCAGGTATTTCCCATACCTGTGATATTTGGGTCACCAGGAGGGGGGGAAAGGTGGGCAAAAGGGATGTGGTAGGAGCTGGAATTTCARTTTGATCGGCTGCAAACACAAACGGACGTGCCTGCTGCCACAGCGAYATTCCCGGCCAGGCACACCCCGGTTCCTCCATGCAGTCTGACTTTCACAATCCCTTCCCAGCAGCTCAGCCTCTGCTTTCACTCTCTGAATTACCAAGGGGAATTTTCATTACATCACCAGAGGCGCTTCCTCCTCGACAGTGACAGAGCTGTCACTCTGCTTTGCAGGGGGGTTTTGGGGTGTGGGTGACGAGGATATTTCTCTGGAAAGAGAAATACCTCCCAAAAGCAGGTCCAGCCCAGCTCAGCCTCCCCCAGCGGCTCCATCCAGGCTGGGAACGGCACTGGGCAGTGTGGGGTGGCTCCAACCGGTGTCTGGACAAAGCCTTCTCCCTTCTCTCTTCCTGGGGGATACAACGCTTTCAGGCAGCTTTAAAAGTCGCCTGTGCCAAATCCAGCGGGGTCGGAAGTCAGCAATCTTCCAGCTTTCTGCCAGCGTAAGCAAAAGCAAATTTGCCTATTGGAGCTGGGATTTGCAGAACGATTCGCTGCAGCGTTTGAATCCCCCCCTGCCACGCCCCCGCCTTCTGTATCTTTTTTGTTTGTTTGGTTTGGGTTTATCTTTTCAAATATCCCCCAGTTTAACGGTCAGGCTGGTGGCAGCTTCCCCGCAGCTCCGGGGAGGGGCTGATCTGATCTCACTCCCAATCCGGTGACTTCCCAATCAGCCTCTTTCCTCGCTGGCAGCTTGCTTTCCTGCCCTCTGCTTCCAGTTCCTGGCTGTTTGTCTTGGGGTGGTTTTGTTGGGGTTTTTTTTTTGAATCAAAACAAACTACCAGGTTCAAACTGCTCGTCAGGAACACGCTGAGCAGGAGCCTTTGCTCCTGGCAAGGGCTGTGGAAACTCGCCATGGAGAAACACCTCAGCCATGGAGAACTTGTTTTTAAGTAGCTGGGACCACAGTGGGGTCTGGACAGTAGGAAATCTGTGTCTCGGAGCTCCATAAAAGCACTGAGTTCCCTCAAATACATAACCACTGGCAAGATCTCTGCACAGCTTGGGAGGAGGGAAGATGGCTCTGAAGTCACTTGGATTTACCCTGGCCTCCCCCAGCCTTGCTGGTATGGTGATTCCTCATATAAGGCAGTGAAGAGTCATTTCTGCCCCATCAGCCCATCCTTTCCCAGGAGCTCCAGATGGTTTTGCTCTCTGTCTGTCTTATGTCTGCACTACTGGTAATTCAGGCCTGTCTCACATTAGTTTTTGAGCTGAAACCTTCCCACAATTAATTAGAGTCTGCTTCTGCGCTGCAGAGACGTAGGGCTGAGCTGGCACAGCGCTGTCTGGGAGATCCGTCCCACACAAGTCCTGTTCAGGTTTCTCTATTTCAGTCAAAAGTGTGATTTTTCTAGTGAAATCATCAAAGYGAGGCAGTGTCTGCTACAGATGGGCAGCGACAGCCATTTGAAAATGCCTCATACCTGGCTTGTCTCAAGACAGGAGYAGTTAATTTCAATATAATCTCATTTTACACCAATATAACATCTCTCCCTTCTTCATCTAGCCCTCCTTTCCYAAGGAAAAGGGTCCTTTTCCTCTGGGAGCTCCACACCACAAAGTATTGGGGAAATCTTCATGCCTGCCCAAGGATCACAGCTCAGCAACTCACTGCTCAGGGAAAATGTGCTCCACAGACACCCTGGAAGCATCCCTGCTTCTCTTGGAGCAGAGCTGTTTGGCCCTTGCCAAATTAACTTGCTAATTAACAGGGTTTTTTGATCCCAGGCAGGAATTTACCACTCCGAGGCCAAACCTAAGTGTRGTCCAAAACTTCCAGCTGGTCCAAAGCCCTGTGTGCTGAGGCAGGAATGTGAAGAGCTGACAAATGTCTGGGGAATGCAATCTCTGGGGAAGGACTTGGGTGTAGCAGACATCTTGGGATAGCAGTGAGGGAGGGTGTATGGCAGGCACAGAATTAATGGAGAAGGAGCACAGGGAAAAGCAGGATTGCTGCAGGGCGTTTAGGAGAGGAGGAAGCTTCATTTGTGCAGGTGATTTACTCCTTCTGTGCCTTCATTCACCACCCATCAGACAGGGAAGTGTCATCATTATCCTCGCTGTGCCGACAGATCTGGGGTCTTTGCCTACAGCAATCCAGCAGCACCAGCACCGAAATCCTGGTTCCTTGTTCCCATCCCAGCTCTTGGAAGGATCCTGGTAATAATAATAATCATGCAAACAGGCTTTGCTGAGGGAGATGATTTCAGGAATGGTGATAGCTGGGAGACAGTGATGGAGCCACACTTGTCACATGAATAACCACAGTCTGTCCAGTCAGAGCTGACAGTCTAAGGCAAGGCAGCTCCTTCTGTGCTGATTTAAGAGGCTCTTCGTAGACACAGCAGATCTTTCTGCTTCATCTCCCCTGCATAATAAGAAGCAGCATCCTTCCTGTTAGTTTATCTGCCTTTGGATGGGATGTGAGGCTGGCAGACCCCTCTGGGCACAGGGGAACCCTGGAAGGAAACGAAGGCTTTTAACTTTCTGCATGAGTGCAGTGAGRATGTGGGTTGTAGTTTCAGTGCCTCTAAACCTGGCACTCGGGGAGGAGTTCCCAGCTGAGTAAAYCTTTATGTGATCTTCAGAAACGTTATCAAGGAGGGACACACAGAGAGGGACAAGGTGCTCCATTGGGATGGATGGATTTAGAGGGGGCTCCTGAGGTTACAGACACCCCTCAACAACGAGAGATGCTAAAAAGCAAACTGCCCCAGGTTTTTTTTTTAATAGAAACCTTTTTTTTCCTGTACAATCCTGCCAGATTCCCCCTATTCCAGGCCCTAGGTGAGGCAGCCATGCTGAGTGAGGGATGTTGAGGAGAAGATGTAAATYTGAAGGGAGATTCATAGAACAAACTGAGACAGAAAGGACCCATCAGGAACACTGAGTCCAACTCCTGGCCTTATGCAGGACACCCCATGAATGCCACCATGTGCCTGAGAGYGTTACCCAAACAYTGAGGGAATCAGGGCGCTGAGGGGACCCAGGGACTGAGGGGAGCTGGGTGTTAAGAGGAGCCAAGGGTGCTGAGGGGAAATGGAAGGGAGACAGTGGTGTTTAGAGGACATGGGGGCACTGAGGGGAGCAGGGGGTGCTGATGGAACCGGTTAGCTGAGGAGAGTCGGGCGCTGAGGGGAGCAATGGCGCTGAGGGGAGCTAGGGCTGAGAGGAAGCAATGGCGCTGAGGGGAGCCAGGGGCTGAGGGGAGGCAATGGCGCTGAGGGGATATGGAGGCGCTGAGGGGAGCCAAGGGTGAGGGGAGCAATGGCGCTGAGAGGCGGGGGGCACTGAGGGAGCCAGAAAGCAGAGCGGAGGCCTCAGCTCTACCTCACTGAGATGCTTCAGAGCCACTTACAGGCACTGCAGCCGCGGGACGGGGACGGGCACCGCAAGCTCCGGGACTGCCCGGGGGCGGTGCCCACAACCGAAATGGCGGCGGCGGCCGCGCCCGGTGCGGGGCGGGACGAGGCGGGGCCGCGCTCACCCGGCCCCGGCGCCGCTCTCGTTACAGCGCGGCCGAGACAGCGCCCGGCGGGACGCGGCGCCCGGAGCCCCCGCACTGATCCGCTGCCTCCACCTCGGACCCCGCCGCCGGTCACACCGCCGGGCTAACCTCGCCGCCATGGGCTCCGAGCGGGACTCCGAGTCGCCACGCTCCTCGTCCATCCACTCGGCCGCCGCCAAGTGCCCCAAGCCCGGCCGCCGCCGCCGCCTCTCCTTCCAGAGCGTCTTCTCCGCSGCCGCCGCCTCCGCCGCGGGCGGCCGCCGCCGCGCCAAGGCCGAGCCGCCCCCGGCCGCCCCGCCGCCGCCCCCCGCCGCCCCGCCGGCCCCTCCGCCACCGCCGCCGCCGCCGCCCCCCGAGGAGGCTCCGGTGGTCCCGGAGGGCGAGGAGGAGCTGGAGTGCCCGCTGTGCCTGGTGCGGCAGCCGGCGGAGAACGCGCCGCGGCTGCTGTCGTGCCCGCACCGGTCGTGCGGGGCCTGCCTGCGGCAGTACCTGCGCATCGAGATCACCGAGTCCCGCGTCAACATCTGCTGCCCCGAGTGCAGCGAGCGCCTCAACCCCGCCGACATCCGCCGCCTGCTCCGCGACTCCCCGCACCTCGTCGCCAAGTACGAGGAGTTCATGCTGCGCCGCTGCCTCGCCGCCGACCCCGACTGCCGCTGGTGTCCGGCCCCCGACTGCGGGTGAGTGATGCGGGGGACGGGCGGTGGGCGCTGGGGCGATGCCACTCCGTGCTGGGACAGCCCGGGCWAAGGGGGACCTGCTCGGCTCTCCGTCCTGGGACACCTTGGGGAGTGGGGAWCCGCTGTCCCCATAGGGTGCTGTCCTCTCTATCCTGGGACAGCGTGTCCCTTCCATCRTGGGACAGCTTGGCGGGGAAACCTGCTGTCTTCTTAGGGTGCTGTCCCGTCTGTCTGTCCTGGGGTGTGTTGGGAAGGTAGACCCTGCCTTGGAGGGATGCTGCCTGTCCCCCAACACGTGCTGGGATAGCTGGGTGAAGTGGAACCCGCTSTGGTTCCTGCGGATGGCATCCCAGCTGGCATGGCACTGGGATCACTGTCCTGCCCGTGCCCACGTGTGTCCCAGGATGGCACAAGGAGGGGTGGCTCACCCTCAGTAGRGTGCTGCTGATGATACACCTCTGGTCCTGCTGTGTCCCATGAAGAGCCCTCGATGCAGGGGTTCTTTGCTTATCTGCAGTCTGTTCAGGACAGCTGAAAGGCCTTGGGTACCAAAATTCCATCCATCCCCATTATCTTTCAAGAGCTTCAGGATTTGACCTTGGGGATTGTGAAAACACAGATTGGGTAGGAGTGATATGACTTGAAGGGGGCTTTAGCAGAGCCATCGCTTCCCTAATAGAACAGAAACATTTTTTCCTGCACAAATGGTAAGTGTGGACTTTCCCAGCTGTGCATTTCTCTGCCAGTCCTGGGGACAGTGCATAGGGACAACGCTGCAGCCTCCMGTGGTGGGGAAGAAGGAACAGTAACCAGTCACTTATTCCCCAAAGAGGACAGGAATACACAGCAGAGAGGAGTGATGTTGACTCACTRTCCGTTGCCCAAGTGAGGAAACGTCTGTCTGTCCAGAAGTCAGCCCAGCCAAGCCTGATGACTGTGTAGTTATGAACGTGTTGCTTTCATTTTCTCTTCCCTTTTCTTTTAAACGACCTCTGTTAGGTTTCTGTTTTGGGCTTGAGCCAAAGCTGCCTGGAAAAGGGCTTGGTCAGGGAACTTAAGAGAAGTGCTGTGAAGTTGAGCTRCGACTCAGCTTGGATGGCAATTTTGGGTAGCAAGAACATGAAAGGAAAGTCTGACCTAGTAGTCGGAATGGAAAAGTTGGTGGGAGGATTGTGAAGATTTAATCAGAGCCTTGTAATAGGCATCCTATGCAAATCAGTGAACCTGGCTCAGGTTACCCATTTCACGGCCTCTCGAGCATCCTGTATAAGGGCTTGTTCCTTCAGAGGGTGAAGTTAACAGCAAACAACACCTTTGCTCCTTTCTGAAGCCAAACCAAGTGCAAGAYCTCGATATTTCAGCAGCGCTGGGGATAAGATCAGGGAGATAGAGCAGCCACGGAGGGAATGCCTCTGCTGGTGACCGGCTAGAGAAAATCCGGTTCCTGCTCACCGAATCTCAGCTCCTTGACTGTTGTGATGTTATCTGTGCCCGGGATAAGGTGTACAAACAGCGGGCTGGCTGCTTGGAAGGAGCCAGCTCCAGCACGGCCCGGAGGGCGTTGCCTCTGTGACAGCAACGCAGCCTGATCCCTTCCTCTGGGGGGTTTGGGCAGGCTGGTGCCACACACGGCTCTTTCTCTGAGCTAAAGCCTCCTCCCTGGTTCCTCAGRGAGCAGGATGAGCCGGGTGACATGCTGGCATCCTCCTCCCAGCTTGCCCAGAAGAGCAAGAAGCGACCCCGGGGCTGTTGGAGATGTTGGAGACAGCTCTAGTGGACGCGCGCTGCTGGTGTGTCTGTAGCGCTCGAACAAAGGCTGTTGGAATCAGCCCTCCGGCAGGGAGAGGAATTAATCACCCTATTCATTCTTCCCAGCAGAGCTTGTGTGGCTGTGCTTATGTAAAATCAGGGTATGAATTATTTACAGCGGGCTTTCCCCGCTGTAGTAGTGCCGGAGTAGTACCGAGTGTAGGGCTGGGGGCACGGCAGGGTGATGTTTGGCACTGGGTGTCACCCACYGCTGTCACCCGAACTGAAACTCGCCAGCAACGTCATTTCAGTGYCAGAGAATCAAGGCATTCCTTTATTCTGGCCAGGATGTGCAGCAGAAATCATTTCATCCACACATGCCTGGCTTGTGCAGTGAAAATCCTTCCATCCCACCTGGTTCTTTACCAGACTTTTCACATATTTATACATTAAAAACCCCAAAGAAATTCACATTGTCTTAAATTCCACAATGATTCCATCTCTTATTGGTTATTGATCCCTTCGATGCTAATTCAGCCCTCATKCTTTGGTTCTCTTATCGATCTTTCCCCAGACCAGGTGTCTCCAGCCTCATCAGGGGGTGATGTTTGTTGATCTCCCTTTATTTCCTCTGTTTCTCCTGGCTCCTCCCAATCTGTTGATGTTCAGCTCATGAGGCCTCACCCGGCCTTTTGAAGAGAAACTTCAATTCCCCTCCCCCTGGGCAAAGGCCAACAAAACCCCGGAGTGAAGTTACAACAAAAATGCTAAAAGTTGTATCATTTCCAATGGCACCGAGGCACCCCACAAGGGCTGGGGTGGCATTCTCTGGTCACCCCCCCGAGGTGGCAGCATCAGGGGGCTGCAGGGCTGTGACAGGACCCTCAAAACATCCTGTGCCTTCCTCCTGCATCCAGCAGCGTTTCCTAAATGAAAGAGCCMGGCTGTGCTGCCCAGGAGGAGGAGGAGGAGGACAACACAACACCGGTGCGTGTTGCCATGGAAACCCTGGTCAATTGATGCGCCATCAATCGCAAAACAAATCATTTTCTGTGTTTGCAGCTCCGGTTTTTTTGTGTTTTTTTTTTTTTTTCCCCTTGCTATGATCAGGTGGTATCGCTGTCTAGTGTTTGTCACACTGCAGCCTTCCCCAAAAGCTTGGGAGAAAAACAGAACCTTTAAAGAAAACGGAGGTGCGTGGGCTGAGATCCGTGAATGGGCAGGAGGAGGGATGGAGGAAACTCGTGGCCATCCAAGGAGGGGGCTGGAAATGGAGCTGTGCCATTCCTGGGGTCTCAGGAAGACACTCATGTTGCTTTGTGGGGAGAACTCAGGGAGGAGAAACTCAGTTTCTCTTCTTACCTAAAGGGATTGAGCCTAAAAATGGCCATTTAAGCCAGTGGAAGAGGAAAACCACTGTCCATCCAGGTCCTGCCATGACTATTCCTCAGCATTTCACTTCAAAACCCACTTTCTAGTTGACCTTGACATGGAAATGTGTTATTTCTATCCCCACTAGACAGTCCTGGAGCTTCTTTCCCCACAGCTGKGGACTTGTGCATGACATTTGTCATTTCAGTTCCAGCAATAAAATATAAATGCTGATGATTTAAATTTCTTGAGTGTTTAAAAAAACCCAACATTTTGAGCGAGGAGTTAATTTAGAGTGTTCTTAATATATTCCACTGAGCTCTCCTAGGCTGCTGTTATGGTTTGAAATAGCAGTGTCACAACACAGCTGGGCAGATGAAGCTTTTCCTTTCTGTTTTGCCAAGGGCAGGCCAGGGGGTAGTGGCAAGGTGAGGAAATTTAGTGGGACATTCCTTAGACAAGATGCACAGGAATCAAATTCATCCCTCCCAACCCCCTGGGTCATTTCCATCACGGAATTATCATATAGGAACAGAGTGGTTTGGGTTGGAAAGGACTTTCAAATTCATCCAGTCATGAGACACTTCCAGGGATGGAGTTTTCCCATCTCTGCTCCTGCTGGGCTCAGGTGCAGGTGTGTGGATGCACAGGTAGAGCTGCAGTCGTGCCTGGCAGCCCTCAGATGTTGTTTCTCTGGCGATGCTGTCGTAGCCTGGCAGGATGAAGTTGCTCAAACTCCCACGGGATATGAATCACTGTGGTATGACACATTCRGTGGTTCTCACGCTGCTGCCTCGGAGAAGAAGAGACAAAATACAACTCGAGCCACACGAGCTCTAAATATGAAACCCTAAATAGGAGTTTTTCTCCTCTGRCCACTAACAAAAATACCCTTTTTGCCATATGGGTGTTGCAGGACTGGGAAGGCACTTCTGGAATTGCTCATGTCAGCCCCTGCCAATGGAAACAGCCTCATCCTCAGTGCCTGTCAGTCAGATTTCTGCAGCACTGCTTGGTGATGCTGCTTAGGCTTCTGTGTACACGGGACACTTCCTTCTGGGCGTGTCACAGTCAGTTGGTTGAGCTTGGCCTCTCTCTCTTGCACAGTTGGTTATTTCACTCCAGTTGTAGCTTGTTCCAAAGGCAGGGCATTGTTCTTCACCACTCTTTGGAAAATGAAGCTCTGAGGAGCTCGCTTGTTGACTTAGCTACGTAGGGAACTGTTATTCTGGAACTGTTTTTTAGGATCATTCAGTTGATAGAAGTGCCCAGGACAGGCTCAGCTTTCCTAGACTCCTCTGGACCATCCATAGATCTGTCCTAAGGAAATGAGGGATGCCTGGAAAGAGCAGCTGGGAGGAAACAGCAAGGAGTTAGCTGGGCACACTGGGCCAGACAGATCTGCCCTGTGTGAGTTGCCAGTGAGAACTGCCAGCAGTTACTGAGGAGAGAACAACTCAGCATCTCAAGCTGCCTGCATGAAAGGTCCCTGCCCGAGTAACCCAATTAGCACTGCTTAATTCCAGGCCCTGCAGAGCACAGGAATGTGTCTGGTGTGGAGGTTGATGACCAGGAATGGGATGGGGGAGGTCGGCTGGTGGCTCTGGGTGTGTGAATGAAGGAACTCTCCCTTGGGAACTTTATAAAAGCARCTCTCCCTTGGTAACTTTGTGTTTCGATTCCTGCCTGCAGGTATGCAGTGATYGCCTACGGCTGTGCCAGCTGCCCCAAGCTGACCTGTGAGAGGGAGGGCTGCCAGACAGAGTTCTGCTACCACTGCAAGCAGATCTGGCACCCCAACCAAACGTGTGACATGGCRCGGCAGCAGCGGGCGCAGACCCTGCGCGTGCGCACCAAGCACACCTCGGGCCTCAGCTACGGCCAGGAGTCTGGGCCAGGTATGGATTCACCCTTTTGCCAYAAAATAKCCTCTTGGGAAGGATGAAACTTCGACCAGAAAGTCTCACAAATATGTGTGCTTAGCAGAAAGATTTTTGAATGTGGAATCTGGAGAAGSAGTAGAAATAAAAGCAAGTTTTGCTCTAGAAGAAAAGAATTGCTGAGCCAGTCTTRCTGGATAACCAAGGAGGCAAAGGGTGTGTTGGTTAGAAGGGGTTTTTATGGCTTAGAGCAAAGGATAAACCCACCTCAAAACAAAAATATATTTTTACTAAGCAGAAAGATAGCACAGGCAAACAAGCCTGTCCATGTTGCAAGTAGAAAAAAGGTCTCAGAATTTTCCACTGCAAGAAAACTGAAAAATATCTCCTAGCTTAAACTGGAATGTACTGACTTTAAGTGATTGGAGAACAGTAACATGAATATGGTAATTATAGGAGTTATGATAGGCTGTAGATAAAAGTTAAGGTATAGATTGGTTCTGCTGTATTAAGATGCTCAGCAAAGAAAAGTATAGAATGCATTGTAACCAAAAGAAAAATATAGAATGCATTGTAACCAAAAGAAAAGTATAGAATGCATTGTGACCAAAACAAAAGTATAGAATGCATTGTGACCAAAACAAAAGTATAGAATGCTTTTGTAACCTAAACTCAGGGTCTCCAGGCCTGCCTGCAGCTGGAGCTGACAGCTGTAGGCACAGCTCTGTCACCCACAACCCTGGATTGCTGTAACATTTTGGATACAATAAACTGCATTTTGAAGAACCCACATCCCTCATTTTGGCTCTTACGATATCCCAAGTTCAGAGAGACYCACTAGGCTCCAGCTCCTTGCCCTGCAAGAGTCACACCCTGATTTTTTTGGCTGCTTGGCTCTGTGTGTGTGTGATGAGGAAGCAGCACCACCGTGCAAACCTCCTCCCCTCAAAGTTCTCCAGCAGCTGTGAAACTCAGAGTCATTTCCCCTCCTCCTGTGTGTTAGAACACATCTGATCTATCTCTTCCAGCAGCAGCAAATAGATCAGTAGGTGATGATGTGCTTTGGGTCCTTTTGTGTCACRGCAACTCCCCTCATCCGCCCCAGCTCTGCTTGTGGCTCTTTTGATCTTGGATGTTCTTGCTTTTTTGCTGATCTAAACCCTGAACAAGCAGTCACTTTTTTACTGTTGCAGCTTCAAAGTTGCCTGGTGGTGAAGAGCAAAATTCACGGCCAGCTGAGTGTGGGGAGCTCTGCTCTGTGCACTCTTGGGTCTTGGTAATGGCAGGTACCAAAAAAATGCCAACCCACAGAACTCCTCCGCTGCCTGGTAGGAGCTGCTGTGTCTGCTGAGTTTGTGTTCCTTAAAAATAACTGTATTGACTCTGGAAGTGGGCAGTGAGGCCMTTTGTTAAAGCCCTGCCCTACCCCCAAACAAAATACCCTGTTTTTCCTTCTGTGTGAGGAGTTTAAATATTAATTTACTCAGTGTGGAGCTGTCGTGGGTGGTTCTGAGGTGGCTTAGTGGTGTGCTGAGGTCCAACATGYCCCAGTTTAGAGAACCCTAAGAATGGACAGCATAGACACTGCCCCAGCCAGCAGAAAAACCCAGTTTTTTCTATGCTGTTTAAGAAATCCCTGCCAGGAAGGGCACTTAGCCATGGGAAGGGAGGTTTTTGAGACAGTGGTTTCTCCCCACCCCACCATGCTGGATCCAGCCTGGTGATTAATAAGGTGTGAGCTGGGCTCACAGCTGGATTTCATCTTGCTGAGCTTTGCAGGGGCCAGCAGAGCCCTGAAMCACAGCACAGCCATTGCATAACCACGATCAGATGATGCCTGAATTAAGGAAGGGATGAAAACCCCTTCTCCTGCTGTGCCAGCAGCAGGCTGGGGCCTGGGCAGCCTCTGCAGCTGTGTGTGGCTGCAGCCCCTGGTCCCCTAAAGGCCAGGTTTGGGGTTTCTCCAGTGCCAGGTTTGGGGTTTCTCCAGTGCCTGTTCTCCCAGTTGTTGTGTTGTTCTTGGCCCATGAATCACCTCCGTGGAGCAATTCAATAATGGCTCCTTGTGCTGGGCAGGTATGACTTGTTCCCTGTGTTTAAGCATGAATTCTGGAATACATCCCATTCAAGATTAGAGCAAAGCTTTTAAAAGTGGCTGTTGTTCCCCAGTCCCTGTTCCCCAGACCTGGTGGGGTCTGCCACATCAAAATTAGATAAATTAAAGACACACCACCCCCCTGYGAGCAGCAAAGGTGTTCTGCTGCAGAGCAAATGAAGATTCCAATCCTTAACGAGARCCCCCTGGCTGATTGTTGACTCTGAGAGCAGAGATGCCATCTGAATTCCCTGTGYCCTCCCCTCAGCTGATGACATCAAGCCGTGCCCACGCTGCAGTGCTTACATCATCAAGATGAACGATGGCAGCTGCAACCACATGACGTGTGCCGTGTGTGGCTGCGAGTTCTGCTGGCTCTGCATGAAGGAGATCTCAGATCTGCATTACCTCAGGTGAGCAGGACACCAGCACGTGCCTCTCACTGCCCCTGTTGGACTTTCACCCTCCTGCTTCAGCGAAATTTTATTGTTTCTGACCCAAAGAGGTGAACTCTGATCCCACTTTACAGCATTCAGRTGCTCTTCTCACACCAAACAAAGCTCCTAATACAATTACCTTTGAGACCTCTTGGTGTACTGACTATTAAACATAAACCCAATAGTGTGATAATCACCTTTTGGGGGWAAAAAAGRCAGAARACTTATTTGTGTTGTCTGCCTCCTTCCTAAGTTTTGGGGGTAAAAAAGACAGAARACTTATTTGTGTTGTCYSCCTCCTTCCTAAGTTTTGGGGGTAAAAAAGACAGAAAACTTATTTGTCTTGTCTACCTGCTCCCTAAATTTTGGTTTTTATTCACGTGYAAGTTGAAYCTGTGGTTCTCAGGAGCTTGTAGGAATTGCTGGAGTGCTAATGTCATTTTTTTTTCCCTTCCATGAAGCCCCTCTGGCTGTACATTCTGGGGCAAAAAGCCATGGAGTCGTAAAAAGAAGATTCTCTGGCAGCTGGGCACGTTGATTGGAGCTCCTGTGGGCATTTCCCTCATTGCTGGCATTGCCATTCCTGCCATGGTCATTGGCATCCCTGTGTACGTGGGGAGGAAGGTGAGTGTGAGGGGCCAGAAGGGTTTTGGGGTGTTCTCTGTGCTGCCCAGAAATTTAGAGCTGATAGGAAGGGTGGATCTTGTCATAGGACCCAAATTCAGTTTTCTCTTCTAAAACTCCTCTTATCTCCTGGGCTTTGTGTGGGCAGGGGGAAGGTGGTGGCTGATAGTCCTGGTGCATTTTGCATTTCTCTTGTGCCTCTGCCTTGACCCAGGAGCACCCAGGGGGTCTGAGCCCATCAGCCCTGTACTTGTGCTTGCTTCTTTTTCTTCAACACAGATCCTCCTGCTAGGCCTGCTCTGTAAGGAGATCTGTGCTCAAAATGAGGCTCTTCAAGAGCTCATGGAGCTGGCAAAGCTGTAAAATCACTTCTTAATGTCCTCTGGGTGTCAGCTGTTCTCACTTGGTGCTTTTTCTTCCATCAGATCCACAGCAGGTATGAGGGGAAGAAAACCTCCAAGCACAAGAGGAACTTGGCCATCACCGGTGGGGTCACCCTGTCTGTCATTGCCTCCCCAGTCATTGCTGCTGTCAGTGTTGGTAAGTGGGCTCAGCCCTGTCCCTTCTGCTGGCCCAGGAGCCACTGAGACAAGTGGGTGGCCCAGCCCTGTGCCATGGGGGTGGCCAAAGGCCAATGTGCAGAGTGCAGCTGTCTGTGGCTTTGGGCACAATGCTGTCTCACATCCTGGTGTGCTCAGGCTGGCCCACAGCCAGCACAGGGCTTGTCTGCAGCACCACAGCCCATCCTGGAGTGCCCTGGCACACAGAGCTGTCTCCTGTCATGCTTTGCTGGCTGATGCCTTGTGGGTTCAATGCTCTTGGGGTTCCCCCACTCAGCCCACAGTGCTCCTCCACTGTCTGTCTGCATAATTGTGAATTGGAACCTTTAACAGCAACAAAAACACCACTGAGAGAGTCCCTAAAAAATCTTTTCTGTCTGCCCAGCACATCTTTAAGCTCCTCTTAACGCAGCTCATCCTCCTCTGCAGGAATTGGGGTCCCCATCATGCTGGCCTATGTCTATGGGGTCGTGCCCATCTCGCTGTGCCGGGGCGGYGGCTGCGGGGTCAGCACAGCCAATGGAAAAGGGGTGAAAATCGAGTTTGATGAAGATGATGGACCCATCACAGGTAATAATAACTGGTGATGGGAAGGGGGTGAAGCAAAATGCTCTTGTAATGAAATGCTTTGAGGTTCTGATGTCTCTAAATCTGAGACATCACAGCCGAGCGCTCCCGCTGCCAATTCCAACCCCTGTGCTGTCCTTCCCCGCAGTGGCCGATGCCTGGMGAGCCCTGAAGAACCCCAGCATTGGAGAGAGCAGCATTGAGGGGCTGACCAGCGTGCTGAGCACCAGTGGCAGCCCCACAGACGGGCTCAGTGTCATCCAGGGCAACTACAGTGAGACGGCCAGCTTTGCTGCCCTGTCCGGGGGCACCCTGAGCGGGGGCGTCCTCTCGGGCAGCAAGGGCAAGTACAGCAGGTAACTGGGCTCTGGGAAAAGCACAGGGCTTCCCAAGGCTCCCTCAGCTCTGTAGGCTCACTGAAGTGATGCTATGGAAGGAGGTAGCTTAAAAATCATGGRTAAATTCTTCATTGGATATGAAAAGTTGTCTTTTTTTTTTTTTTTCTCCTCTTTTTAAATTTATTTTCATTCCATGGGAGGGTTAGACATAATTTCTTTCTGGAGCAATCCCCCCAGCAGAGTTCCTGGAGGTTTGAAGGCAGCCATGTCCATAAGGGCAGGCCTCAATGTGGCCTTCCAGTGCTTAAAGAGTCTTAGTAAAAAGTTGGAGAACAACTAATTGCAAAGGAAGATAGTTATAGGACAAGGGGGAATGGCTCTAAACTGAAAGAGAAAAAAATTTAGATCATATGTGAGGAAGAAATTCTCCCCTGTGAGGGTGGCAAGGCCCTGGCACAGGGKGCCCAGAGAAGCTGAGGCTGCCCCTGGATCCCTGGAAGTRTCCAAGGACAGGTTGGATGGGGCTTGGAGCASCCTGGGATAGTGGAAAGTGTGTTTGATAGTGGATAGGGAGTTTGTTTTGGGGRGMTTTCCAGGAGTGTGAGTGAAGCTGCTTTGATCTAGGAGTTGTGTGGTGATGGTGTTTTTGTGCCTTGGTCTGTTGTAGAATAACCAGGTCTAGGAGATCACCTAGGATGGTCTGGAACCCAGAGCCACCCACGGTGGGGAGACACTGGCACAGATTGCCCAGAGAGGTTGTGGGGTCCCCATCCCTGGAGATGTTCCAAGACCAGGTTGGATGGGGCTCTGAGCAGCCTGTTCTAGGAGGTGTCCCTGCATGTGGGGGTTGGAACTGGATGATCTTTAAAGTCCTTTCCAAACCCAAACCATTCCATGACTCTGTTTCTGGAGTCAGAGCCAGTCTAGTTTCTTGCAAGGAGGACAGATCCCTCCTGAGCTCCTTGAGACCACAGAGCTGATGCTTCAGCTGAATTTGGAACAGCACAGAGCTCCTGCCTGCCCTGCTTGAAGCTCTTCCAGCCCTGTTAYCCCAGCCTGGAGGCTTTGATGCTTCCTGTTCTGCAGGCAGGGTCATGGCTCTCCAAGTCAGGAGGTTACASCACAGTTTTCCTCCTAACTTGCCTGTGAGTCAGTTTGCTGGGTAATGAGAGCCACGTGTTGATGTGGCAGCCAGGATGTAATCACTGTGTGAGATCCATGGAGATCAGCTCTTCGCAGGAATCGTGTGAGTCACGGCTGCAAACACGGCTTTACCTTCGTCATGGAAARCAGAATGGATCTGCCTAAATGCAGCCAAAAATGAGACTCAATGAGAGCAGCCACTGGGGTTAAACTCCTGTCACACTGAGCTGGGCCAGCCCACAGGGATTCTTGCTTTCCCTTGAGGAGCAGGGATGGGTTTCTTGCTTTTTTTTTCTTGCTTTCCCTTGAGGAGCAGGGATGGGTTGGTGCCCCTAAAGCRTTTCTGARGAGCCCTCTTCTTTCCTGCAGGCTGGAAGTCCAGGCAGATGTGCAGAAGGAGATTTTCCCCAAAGACTCGGTCAGTTTGGGGGCCATCAGTGACAACGCCAGCACCCGAGCCATGGCTGGTTCCATCATCAGCTCCTACAACCCCCAGGACAGGTAGGAGGACGTGGAGTGCTGAGGAGAGCGTTGGTGGAGGCTGTCCTGGAAAAATGCAGGCTCTGKGGGTGGTGGGATGGCTGTGTTTGCACAGGGATYCATCCTYCYAGCACAGGAGGAGGGCTGGGGACAGTTTGGGAGCAGCCTCCATGYGTGCTGTGGAGGCTGGGRAGGGGATSTGCAGAGCCCAGCACCCTCAGGGGCTGTTGTGGCACTTTGAGGGGACTCTGGAGCTTTCCCAGCCCAGCTCCAGGCTCAGCTTTGGGATGATCTTGGCTCTGTTGGAAGGATTCAAGGAGAGCAGTGGGGTGATGAGCAGCATCTTGCTCGTGTTTGGGGGTGTGATCCTCCATCCTTTAGCACAGGAGGAGGGCTGGGGACAGTTTGGGAGCAGCCTCCATGTGTGGGGAGAGGATCTGCAAGCACCCTCAGGGGCTGTTCTGGCAGTTTGGAGGGGTTTCGGAGCTTTCTTGCTCACTTTGGGGTGATTCTTGGCTCTGTGGGAGGATTCAAGGGTATGAGCAGCATCTTGCTCGTGTTTGGGGGTGTGATCCTCCAGAGCCCAGTAACGTGAGGGTGGTTGTTCCTGCAGGGAGTGCAATAACATGGAGATCCAGGTGGACATAGAAGCCAAACCCAGTCACTACCAACTGACCAGCGGCAGCAGCACAGAGGACTCCCTGCACGTCCACACCCAAATGGCAGAGAACGAGGAAGAGGAGGAGGAAGAGGAGGAAGAGGAGGAGGACGACAAGCAGGAGCAGACGTGCAGACACCAAAGCTGTGAGCAAAAGGACTGCATTGGCAGCCAGACGTGGGACATCACCCTGGCCCAGCCCGAGAGCATCCGCAGCGACCTGGAGAGCTCGGACAGCCAGTCTGACGACGTGCCCGACCTCACCTCGGACGAGTGCGAGTCCCCCCAGTGCCAGACTGCAGCAGGCTGCCCCCAAACCCCCCGAGCAAGAGGTGCCCAGAGCCCAAGTGCCCACCTGAGCCACTGTGCCCAAGCCGAGGGCTGCCGGCTGGATGAGATGGTCCAGCTGGAATGCATCGAGGCCAGAGTGTGAGCTGAGCACACTGCAGCTTCTGGGCCAGGGCTGTGTCCCTGTTGGCTTCTGTTTGCCATCCTCCAGCTGGCTCCCCCAGCCTCGCCTTGGGGAGTTGTTTCTTACGGAAAAAAAACCCAANCTGTTGGCTTCTGTTTGCCATCCTCCAGCTGGCTCCCCCAGCCTCGCCTTGGGGAGTTGTTTCTTACGGAAAAAAAACCCAACAAAAAAAAAAAAAAGGAAAGGAAAAAAAAAAAAAGAAATCCCCCTCGCCCTCTTTTTGTTTTAATTTATTGGTTCAAACTCTGTGAGGTGTGTAAGAGTGTAAATATGTACGTGTGTCTGTATGTCTGCAACCATCCTAAGGGACTCTTGGAATAAAGACTCTGGTTGTCATTCGACCTGAATCCAGCTCGTCCTTCCCAAAGCTGCAGGGAAATCTTCCAGCTGCCTTTGCCCACGTGAATGCTGTTCCCAAAGGCTTGGGACGAGGAGAGGTCTCTCTTCCCCCTCTCCCTGTGCAGCAGGGTTGGGTGCAGGTGAAAGGAGGGGAAGAACAGGRAAAAAAGACAAATTTCCAGCACTTGTGGAGCTGAGGATGCTGAGAGCAGTGGCTCAGGTGGGGCGTTGGGGACAGTGCCTTTCCCCAGAGTTGTCCCTGGGATTAAATYGTGGGACCCCACAGCCCCTCGGTGTGAGCTGAGCTGGGGAGGACCCTCCCACAGCCCCCCCAGCAAGGCCCTGTCCCCATCCCWGTSCCTGGAATTTCCCTGGAAGTTCCCTGAGGGCAATGGCCACCAAAGCAGCTCCTCTGAGTCACCTTTGGCCAAGTCACCACCCGCCCTGACCCCTCTGCTTTGCCCTGGCCCTGCAGGGCAGTCCCTGGCACTGCTGCCCTGTGGCCTGGCAGTGTCCCACCCCCAGGGCTGCCCCTTCCCAGACCCTCAGCTGTGGCCTGGGACCTGCCTGGCTGGATCCGTGGCTTTGGGGGCTGCTGGGGGCATGGGGATGGATGGGGAGGGGGATGAGGAAGCGCAGAATGGTGACATGGCACGGCGTGGCATGGCATGGCACGGCATGTCACAGCACGGCTGCTGGCTCGGCAGCAAGGGGAGGGCAGGGGTGGGACACGCAGGAAAAGGTGGAGTTATCCCTTTGTCCCGGGGAGCTGGTCTGACAGGAATTGGAGCAGCAGGAGGGTGGCTCCGGGTGGCCCCGGTGTCCCGGTGCCGTCCCGTGCCAGACCCGATGGATCCGGGGGCTGAGGGCAGGGCAGGGGCACCGAGGGGCTCTGAGGGGCTGATCCTGGCSCGGTGAGGATGTGCCGAGTGGGTGAGTCCGGCTCCGGGTGGGGATCACAACAGGAGGGCTCCATCTCTGCCCTCTGCAGGGGAAACTGAGGCACGGAGGGAGGGAGGGAGAGGAGCTGAGGGGCTCGGGTCGGTCAGGGGAGGAGCTGGGCCGAGCCCCGGTGGTGATGGCTGTGTGAGGGTGGGTTCCAGAGGGGGAACAGCCCCASGGTCACTCCTCCGAGTGCTGGCTGCCAGAACCCAGCCCTGGAGCTGCCATTTGGGGCCAGCTGCTCTCCCAGAGCTTCCTCATCACCCTGAGCAGCCCCAGCTCTTCCCAGCCCCACAGGGACYCTGTCCCCATGGCCACTGGCCCCACACCTTTGCTCCAGTCCCAGGAGAGCTGGCTGGACCAGCGGTCTGCATACCTGGGCTTCCACATCACCTCATCCCCCTGCCAGCACGGCCGCGTCCTCTGGGGCTGTCCCCAAATTCCTGTGCCAGGCAGGSACAGCTCGGTGCTGGCCACCCCACRCCCTCCTCTCCCCTTTGTCTCAGGCCACCTCGATCCCAGCAGCCACCGAGCGGTGCTGATGAAGACGGGGCTCATCCTCCTCATCGTCGGGCACCTCATCTTCATCAGCGGGGCGCTGGTGCACGGCACCGTGCTGCGCTTCGTGCTCGCCGCCCGCGACGCCGCCGCCCTGCACTACGGTGTCACCAACAGCGCCGCTGTCATCGCCGCGCTGCTGGTACCGCCGGGAACGGGGCTGGGGACACGGGGGGACGTGGGGAGGGGCTGGGATGGGAGAGGGATGAAGGGTGGGGTGGGATGCGGGATGGACGCTGCTCTGTCTCCCCTTCCCCACACGAAATGAGCCTTTCCTGCGGGATTCGGCATTCATTTCATGGGGAATCCAACCCCCCTTTCCTGGGGAGTTCAGCGCTCCTTTCCTGGGGCATTCAAAGCTCCTTTCCTGGGGAATCCAACATTCATTTCATGGGGTATTCAACGCTCCTTTCCTGGGGAATCCAACACTCCTTTTCTGTGGAGTTCAACGCTCCTTTCCTGGGGAGTTCAACACTCCTTTTCTGGGGGATGCAACACTCCTTTCCTGGGGAGTTCAACACTCCTTTTCTGTGGAGTTCAACACTCCTTTTCTGGGGGATTAAACCCTCCTTTCCTGGGCAAATCAACACTCCTTTCCTGGGGGATTCAACATTCATTTCATGGGGGATTCAACGCTTCTTTCCTGGGGAGTTCAGCCCTCCTTTCCTGGGGAATCCAACCCTCCTTTCCTGGGGAATCCAACCCTCCTTTCCTGGGGAATCCAACCCTCCTTTCCTGGGGAATCCAACCCTCCTTTCCTGGGGGATTCAACGCTTCTTTCCTGGGCAAATCAACCCTCCTTTCCTGGGGAGTTCAACGCTTCTTTCCTGGGCAAATCAACCCTCCTTTCCTGGGGAGTTCAACCCTCCTTTCCTGGGGAATCCAACCCTCCTTTCCTGGGGAGTTCAATGCTTCTTTCCTGGGCAAATCAACACTCCTTTCCTGGGGGATTCAAAGCTCCTTTCCTGGGGAATCCAACATTCATTTCATGGGGATCCAACCCTCCTTTTCTGGGGAATCCAACCCTCCTTTCCTGGGGGATCCAACCGTCCTTTCCTGGGGGATTCAGTGCTCTTTTCCTGGGGGATTCAAAGCTCCTTTCCTGGGGAATCCAACATTCATTTCATGGGGGATCCAACATTCATTTCATGGGGGATCCAACCCTCCTTTCCTGGGGAATCCAACCCTCCTTTCCTGGGGGAATCAACCCTCCGTGGCTCACTGCCGGGTGAGGCTGTGGGAGGTGAAGCTCTGCCCCTGGATGAGCTCCCAGGGACATTCCCAGCAGGGAGAGGATCCCG
>NDFG01000157.1:1024377-1042827 GCA_002167245.1 Sporophila hypoxantha
GGGCAGACCTGGCTGTGCCCAGGGGGGACCTGTGGCTCCGAGGTTTCCACCCCTCTGCTCCCACTCTCATCCTTCTCTCTGGCTTCCAGGTGTCTCTGCAGGAAGCTCCCGTGGAGACCCCCAGCCCCGGGCAGTGCCTGGCCTTGCTGAGACTGGACAGCGGAGAAATTGCCCGGCTCTGAGGGATAAATGAGCCCGTGGATGTGTCCTGGCCCTTCCTGCCCCGCTCCAGCTCCAGCACAGCCCCGGACAGGACTCAGCTCCTCCCAGGATGAGTGGGCACATCCCCTGGAACAGGAGCCCATCCCACGGCCTGGGGCTGCAGGGAGGGATGGAACTGAGCTGGATCCAGGCCCTGCAGGGTGGAACTTTCCCCAGGGGGCTCCGTGTCCCCTTTCCCAGCACGGACTGCACTGACACAAACTTTATTCTGCAGGGATTAAAGCCCAGAAGCACAGCCCCACTCCTTGCAGCCCACCCTGAGGGGAAGGGGCTGACAGCCCTGCCCATGGTGGTCTCCATGTGGGGCTGGGTGCTGGGGACCCCCCAGCCACGGGGGCTTTGTCCCCTGGGCTGTGTCCCCACACCTGTCCCACCAGGCTGGGCTGTGTCCCCACACCTGTCCCACCAGGCTGGGCTGTGTCCCCACACCTGTCCCACCAGGCTGGGCTGTCCCTGCTCCAAGCCCCGGTGCTGGGGGGCTCTGTCCTCACTCAGGGCACACCCTGCCTTCACCTCCCACCAGTAAAACCAGTGCAGGACCCCCCAGGGATGGGGACTGTGCCCCAGGCCCCCCTCACCCCAATATCAGCCAGGCTCCATCTCTCATCCCACAGGGGCACAGCGGGGACGGCAGGGGATGGGCAAGGGACAGTGACCATCAGCAGGGTGGGGGGTGGCAGGGGGGGCTCTGGGGGGCTCAGAACTGCATGGCCCCGCTGGGGTCACACTGCAGCAGGCGCACGATGGACGGGTCACTCTTGGCCCCTCTGATGAACTCCTCCAGCGAGAGTTTCCCTGCGGGGAGGGGGACACAGCTCAGCCAGCTCCCAGCGACCACCAGAGACCACCCAGAGCAGCCCACGGACCCCTCCCCACCCGGGGGGAGCACCCAGCACCCTGAGCCCCTCGGACATGAGCCGTTTAATCAGCTCCTCCTGATAGCCCTGGATTTAGCCATGAGACCTCTSTCTCCCTAATCCCCTCAGCTCCTCTCATTTACCGTCGTTATTAGTGTCCATCTGTCGGAAGATTTTGTCCGTCCTTTTCTCCGGGGTGGATTCGTCTTCGGGCATGTTCATGACAGAGGAGACCATTTTGTAGATGGCCTGGGGGAAGGACAGGGGGTCAAGGTCAGGGTGGGCTCCTGGCATTGCCCAGCTGGGACAGGGACAGAGCTCTGGGCTTTGTTTTCCTGGGAATGGGGCTGCTGTTTATCCCCCTTCCCATGGGAGCAGGGCTCCAGCTCCCAGCAGGGAGGATTTGGCCACTGGGATGCCACTGAGAATCACCAGGTTGGSATTTGGGCAAGGGGAGCATCTCCTGCCCATTTTGCCAACAGCACCAGGCGTGCATGTGTGCGAGGTGGTTATTGGGTTGCCCAGAGGAAAGTAGTCATTAGGACCCGTCCAAACTCCTTTGTAATCTAATTGTCCTCATATTGTCCCCTAATTCTGAAGTGTCCAAATTATTATTACTCTAATTATATATGCTATTTTTTATAGAACCATTTTAAGTACTATTAAACTTTAAGAATTTTAAAAAACAAGTGATTGGCGGTGGGGTTCACATTGTTTGGGACAGTCGCTCAGCCTAATTTTGAAGCACCTTCCCTGCCCAGGTGAAATGCTGCATTCCACAAAAAGAGCTCGTGTTTCCCGCTCAGCCTTCCCACTCTGGGGCTGGCGAATGGAGCTCCCTCTTCAGCTGGGGCCTTACTGAGGGCCCCAAGAATCGAATGGGCAGCAAGGATTTGGCTTCCAGTCCTTCAGAACTTCCCTCCCTCTGAAAAACACCAATCGCTTTTTGTTTTTGAAATTTAAAAGTTTAATAGGAATAAACAATTTGTTAATAAAACCAGTAATTAAATTGCAGAAAAGGTAAAATAAAAATTTTGGTCATTTGAATTATAGGACCATATATTGAGACAATAGAAACCAAATCAGTTATGGACATCCTAGGTAGCGCTTATTCGGTGTGCCAAATATCAAGCCCCAGAAAAGGACCACGTTAAACATGAGGAATTTAAATAGGACAATAAACCTGTCTGCATTATTCCATTAGACATCTCCGATCTTATGACTGCATAAATTTTCGTATTTGTGTCAGCTGAATTTGATACTGGGTAAGTGCGCAGGGGGGGTTCAGAGGTGGAGGGGAAGTGGAGGGGTGCCAGGGGGGTTAAAACTAGGGGTCAGAAAACGGTGCAGGAGGGTGGCTAGGGGCGTGTGGGGTTATAGGGGTCTTCCACCGGGGGCGCCCGTACAACAGGGAGTGCAGGGGGGGTAAACAAAGAGGGCTAAACAAGGAGGGTACGGGTTTGCCAAGGGGGTTCAGGAGGGGCAGGGGGTGTGGGCAAGTACGGTGGGGTGGGGGTAACATTGAGGGTTCTGGATGGTGCAAGGAGTACAGAAAGTGGATTTACAGGGGGGTACAAGGGGTTCAGACGAGGTGCCCCAGAGGTGCAGGGGATGTGGGCTGATAGGGCGGTTCCACAGACTGAGCAGGTGTGGCACACTGGGTTGGCATGGGGCGTGTAGAGAGCCTCAAGGAAGGGTTTCAAGAAAGTAGCGTGGTACCAAAAAACCCCAAAAGGGGAAAACCCGGTCAGGGTAAGGAGGCGGTGTGAGTGCAGTAGCGCGACGAGCAAGGCAGTAACAGCACGACGAGGGGGCTCCAGGTGGAGTGAGGGGACGAGGACCATCACGAGAAGATGGGGGTCGGTCGGGGGGCAAGATGTTGGGAGTGGGGCAAGTGGATCTGTCACCAGCGGGACTTCGTGGTTTCAGACTCCAGGAGCACAAGGGTGTCCCTGGCCGAATGAGGTGAGCCCAGAAAGCTGAGCTGAGGGAGAGGAACGCTTGGCAAGAAACTGGGGGCTTTGGGTCCAATTGGGGTCAATGGTTCACTAGCAATGAGCAATGACGGAAGGGGGGGTCAATTGGCTCCCATCTCTGCTCTAGGAGGACGAAAAGTAAAGGATAATATATCCAAATGTGGATGCGGCGCCCTTATCAAGAAGGGAGATTCAGAGAGAGAAGTGCGGGAGGTCTTTAATTTGGTTATACATCGGTACGTCTATTGTGAGGGTATCTTCTCCCTTCAACGGTCATCGTGAAGGGGAAGAACTTTTTCTAAGTGACTGAGCCTCGAGTGGCCCTTTGAGGTGTTGTTTGAGTGGATCAGATATTACAGTCCGCGTAGGAGAGATGTTACTTCAAGAAAAAAACCACCTTAGCGTCAATCTACAGAATGGGTTAAATAAGTTCTAAAAGGGGTGTTACAAAACGCGGTTCAAGCGCAGGAAGAGTTTTTCCTCTAGGAGGTGAAGCTATGTTAGAGAAACGAGATGTGTAGGTGAGTATCCCACGGAGATCTTGAGGGGGGACAGGCGGATTAGCTGGGGAGGAATGCAAGGGAGTGGTGGAGTCCCCCAAGGACAGGGATTTGATCTACCAGGTTAGAAGGGGCTAGAACTACATCAGGAGGGCGAAAGTGATGAATATTAGTGACAGCTGGGCACAAACAAGGCATGAAGGTGTGTTCCACTCCTGAGGTAGGCTGCTCAAGGAGGGTAGCGCCAACACGGGAGGTGAGTGTGTGGTACATTGGGAGGGATATACCTGGGGCGTCTTAAAAAGGAAAGGCGACCCAAGAGGAGGCTGAGAGAGCCACGCAGCGCCTACTGGCGCAGCCGGAGGAGCGAGATGCTGTTTCCCACCCTCGCGAGTTGCTACAGAGGCTGCTTCCGCAGGTATTGCGAGCACTCTGGGCAGAGAATGTGGTCAGGGAAGAGAGGGTTTGTGACGAGATTGTGGTTTTCCACGAAGGGGGATCATGATGACCAGGCGATGGGGGTTACGCGAGCGCGGGAATACAAGGGAGATCCTGCCAGCTGCTGTAGCTAGGGCCACAGGGGGGATGGCAAAATCCGAAGGGGCCGTACCCAGGTTCCCCTGCTATAAGGGTAGAGAACGTGCCTCGCACTGCTTCCTCAGGTCCGGGGTTCAGTCAGCCCAGGCCCAGCAGCCAGTGGCCCAAAGTCGCTAAGCCAATAGCTCGGCCTTCTGGCAGGGCTTGGCTTGCAGCCTGCGCTAGTGCGCCCAAGCAGCCCCCTGCACTCAGAATGCGCCTGTTGGCCGGCGCTGTGCAGCCCCAGGCTGTCTGGCCAAGCCGCACTGCTGTGTGTCCCGCCATCTGGCCCTCCGCGGACCCTCCTTCGTCGCGCCCCGGCTTGCGGCCACTCCGGCAGCCGGGAGCGGCCATGGCGACAAATTGGATGGCCCGCGGGTGCACAGCCGGGAAACTGCCCCACAGACATCTCCCCCGGCGACTCGGCCTGGCCCCCCTTCCCGGACTTATTCGCCTGAACAGCCGGTCGCTCACCTCCTGCCTCCCGGCGCACAGTGTAGCCCGTGCCAACACACCACACCCACCCTCGGCTCGGCCGGGCGGGGGCTCTCGCAGGGCTGGGGACAGCGGGCGGCCGGGAGACGGGGACCAGAGAAAGGGGAAAAAAAGCGGTGTTCCATCCGCCTCGGAGCCCCCTCCCGCTCAGGTGCACATTCTTTACCCCGCCCCGCCGCGTCCCCGGGTCCTCGAGTCACCCTGCCCCATGGAAGGTTGGAACTTTTTTTATCGCAGGAAGAAAGGAAGCCCACCAGCGGAAACAGCGCACTCGCAGCGCGCGTGCGTGGCCGGCTGCGGCGCGAACCCATCAGCAGAGAGTGGCAGCTCTGAGTAGAGGACGAAGCATTATAGAAAGTGGACCCATCGTCGCTTCCAGAGCGCTGAGATGCGATAAGGGACAGAGAAAACAGCGACGTTTTGTAAAGTGAACCCTTTCCTGAGAGAAAGGGTCTTTAGTGTGTCAGGGGGGGATGAGTGTTTGTTGTAGTGAGTGACGACAAGAAATCCGGCGTAAATCGCTACCAGTTGCATCCACACTCTCTAGCTGTACTGTCACCTTAGCAGATAGAACCGACTCACTGGTAAAGAATTACACGGTGTCTGCATCCCCGTGTAGAGCGCTCTGCGATGTGAGTGCTCTTGACCGCAAGTAGCCCACCTACAAACGCGGCCCTGAATAAATGATCCCCTCTGACAAAAGCAAATTAGTTGTTTAGGTCCTTATCTGAATATCTCGACGAAATAGCATGTCTCGGTCAGGACCACTGCTGGCGAACAAGACGAGGGGAACGAGAAGCTGCGGCCTCACAGAACCGACGGAGTCCCACGCACTAGTGCAACGACCCACTCCGGGCCAGGGCCACAAACTGGGGGAGTAGGAAACGCGAGGAGGCACATCATGGAGCATCCAGGAGAGGGATCCAATCGGGGAATGTGATCGCCCCAAGTGGCCCCAAAGCACCGGGACAACACACGGAGGATGGCAGAGCAAGCCGACCCAGGTGCGCCCACACGGCTCGCCTGTCCACTCGGAAAGCCGAAGACCGGAAAATCCCCCCCCCCATTTTTGTGCGGGCTGACCAAGGAGATTGGGTTTGAAGAGGGAAGCCCGTGACTTGGCAAGGGTGCCACCACAGTTTGAAACCGAGAGCGGGTGCAATGGCGCTAAATATCGGGATGAGATGATGAAAGGCATAACGAGTGGATGCGCAGGGGTCACAAAGAGACGGCTCGGGGACAGAGGGACACTTAGTGAGACGGGCGTATCATGAGAATAGCAAATAAGCTTGGAGAGCCAAGGGAGCACCAGGGCACCATATGTGAACTAGGGGACATGGGGAAATGGGGACGAACATGGGGATAATCGGGGAACACGGGAACATGGAGGGCATGAGGAAAGATAACCATTGGGGAACCACAAACAACAGAGGACACACGGGACATGGGGGGGAAAAAAAACATGGAGTGGAGAGGTGGGAACATGGGATAATTAAGGGCAACAGACGGACGGGTGACACAGGGATTACCATTTTTGGGGAACACTCAGGTGACAGGAGAGAGGGTAAGGCGCAAGATGACGCCCAGGGGGACACAGGGGACAGGGCTCGCGGGAAAAACAAACAATGGGAACGAGACATGGGGATATAAGGGAAGACGTGGGGAAAACCCCACGGGGATATAGGGGACCAATTGGGGGGAACACAAGGGACACTGGGGAACACGTTGGACGCGGGGATAACAAAGGGATCCAATGGAAGGATAAACATGGGAACAACGGGGTACAAACGGGGAAAAATATGGGCGCACATGAAGGACACGGGGAACTGAGGATACAGTGACTGGGTACAACAGGGACACGGGATATGGGTCCACTCTGGAATACTGGGTGACAACGGGGTGAACCACAGGGGCTAAGGGACACAGGGGATAACCAAGGGGACACAGGGACACTGGGGAATATGGGGGAACACGGCATGGGAAACAGGCCATAAGGGGCAACAGGGGACAAGCGGGGACACAACAGGACGCGAGCCACCTCCGTTATGAAAACTCCCCCGCATCCCCGCCTGGGTGAGAAGTGCAAAGGTTTTACTGAGACAGCCGTCCGTTGATCCCGAAAAAAATGGAAGAAAAATGGGGGGCCGTCACAAAGGGCTTTGTAATTTTGCAGCGAATAGCCCTATTAGAGGTTTAAATTTCAATACAAATGGGCTTTTTCCCGCGTCCCAACGATCCTCATGATCTCCGGTTATTTGGGAGTGCTATTATCTATAATCCTCGGCTCTCGTATCTCCCGGCACAATGAGAGCGCCCTCGGCACTAACCCATGGCCCGCTTAACCTCTTGGCCGTGTCCACCAGGGACCAGGGACAGGGGAACAACGCCTTTCTGGGGGGACGGGACAGGGACAAATCGGGGAAATCGAGCGTCATGGGGGACCGGGCGAATCATGCACTCAGGTGCCTGGTGGCGGACCATGGAGAACACCAAGGATCAATGTGAACAAAAGGGACAAACCGTTCTGGGACAGGGACCAGGGGGAAACCAACGCCCCCCCCCCCTCTGGGAAAAAAAACAGGGACACACCACGGCTCCTGGGGACCAGGGGACACGGGACGGCCCTCTGGGGACCAGAGAACACGCCTCTGGGACACAGGGAAACAAGCTCTTGGGGACACAGAGGGACCAACGGGATTAAGGCGTGACACTGGGGACAGGGACACATGCCTCTGGGGACACGACGGACAGGCTCTGGGACAGGACCGCTCGAAGGTGGCACTCTGACAGGCAGGGATCGAGGGGATGTCTACAGGAAGGCTCTGGGACAGTGACAACAGCTCAGAGGACAGGCTCTGGGGACAGGACACGCTCTGGGGACAGCGTGGGCGCCCACGGGGAGGGGTTCTGGTGGGTTTAATTTTGGGAACCCCTGGTTGTGCTCACTGATCAACAGGAGGGGCTGAGGCCCCTCTTGCTTTGCCCCGTCCGTATTGCCAGTATCAAGGACGGTTTTAGGGACGGTTGCCTGTTGTGTGCTGAGCACAAACCCCCCTGGCACACCGGGCCTCCTCCAGTCCACCGGGCTATGGTCTGTCCTGCGGCAAGGCGAAACACCACGAGGAGGGCTCCCCGTGGGCGACCGGGGCGAGTGAGTGATGAGGCCGGTGATGTGCTGGAACCCCCAAATCCCCGAAGCTTCCGGAGCGCCCTGCAGACACTCCCCGAGCCCCCATTCGGCTTGGGGACAACGCCGAGGCCAGCACCGCGCACAACTGCCCGGCGGCACCACCAGAGCTGGTGTGCGAGGCATTGAACCCCCTCGTGGGCACAGGGACACAGCACCACGTGTACCCTTACTCGAGGTGCTCCCCCCCCAGCTGTCCCCGAGGTGCCCGATCCGTCTTCAGAGGGGGTGTCCCCTTGCCCGGTGCCTCCTGCAGGCCATCCCACCCTTTTAGCTTCTGCCCCGGCCAGTGCGCAAGCTCCTCGGGAGGCTTCACTGGCTTATCCACTGGCAACGCAGGAAATTCCCTACCGAAATCCTGTGCAGGGGAGGGAGGAGGAAAACCAGGAGGCGGAAAACCGCGGGCAGGCACCGGCAGCACCCCAGTGTTCCCCAGCTCCAGCTTGGGGACGATGCACGCTGGGTGCTGACCTAGCAGGATACCATCTTGGAAAAGAAACTGCCCTCCGGCACACCCCAGGCACCAACGAGCCGCTTGCCACATCCCTGCAGGGGGTCGGAGCGGCTCCAGCCAGACCCATCCACACAATTTTTGGGAGTGCAGGGGGTTGGGGCAAGCGGCAGGAGATGATAGCTCGAGCCCCCCCGCTGCCAGGCGGCAAACCCAATCAAATCCTGGGTGTGTTGGTGTTTCCTGGCTGTGCCCCCCTCGTGGGCATTATCCTCCCTGTCCCTCCTGCAATCCGTTCCAGCTCGGGGATTATTTGGGTTTAGGGTCGGGAATGGGATGCTCTGGAATCAGCCTGCGCACTTGTGCTCTGCCCCTCCTGCCCAGGGGATTAAAATAGATATGGGATTATCAGAGGGGGGCGGCACCCCCACTGCCCCCCCCTCTGCTGCCCGGGGGGGGCTCTAGCTCCAGCCCCCCAGGATGGCACCCCAACAAGGCCAAAACATCTCCCTCTCTCACGCTTCCGCTCACCCCCCATCCCACCCCTGCCCAAATCTCGTTCTGCAACAGAGAGGAGAAATCACCACTGAGCACTTCCCTGCAGCTCCCGGTTTCCAGCCACCAAATTCCCAAATGCTGCACGACTAAATGCCGTTGCCCAACACTGGGCTTAGGTGATCCCAGTGCCAAAACCATTTCAAAAAAAAACCCTGGACTCAGAACCTGAACGGATAGCTCATGGGCTGGATCCCAGGTTTGCCCAATACCCAAACCTCTGGGAGCCTCAGGGAGGGTCCGGCCAAAATCGAGCCAGGGCTGGACCCAGCAAACCCACCTGGAGCTAGAGGACCCGTGCCACCTGGAGCTAGGTGATCTCCCAGTGCCCAAACAAAACTGGAGCTTCAATGGGAGGGATCCCAGTGCCCAAAATTTCCCGTGTCTGCGGCTCAGCTGGAGGGATCCAGTGCCCAAATCCCTGTCTGGAGCTCAAGAGAGAAAGGGAATCCCAAGAGCCCAAAATCCCCCTACAAAAACCTGGGACCCCCTGAGTGGGGCTGGGGACACGCAGATCCTTCCTCGGCCTCCTGCTGCGAGAGGGGGCCTGGGAACCGGGGGAGGGGAATGGAGAGACCCTGTAAGGGGTCCCTGTTGGTGGAGAGATGATAGACCCTGAGGCGTCCCAGCCTCCTCGGAATAGGGGGTACCTGGCCCTGTGCTCCTACTGGAGCCAAAAGGAAAATCGCCGTTTGGGCCCCCCCCCGATGAGATTCACCAGCATAGGAAAATTTTTGGGGGGTTTTGGGGGTGCTGGGCATCTCCCTTGCTCTGGATAAAGCAGCCCGCACTAGAAGCCCCGGGCCCAGCGGAAACCCCAGCACCCGGGATTGGCTCTTGCACCACCTCCGCTGGGACCTGGGGAACCACAGCGCCGGGCAGGGTCACGAGCCCCGAAGCAGGTGCCCTGCCACCCCACCAAAGCCCCTCCTGGGAGTTTTTCCCAGAAACCCGCCCGAAGGCAATCAAATATTTAGCGGCGAGAGCGGAGGAGCTGTCAAATAACCCAGCTCCGGGGCAACCTGACCCAGATGCGGGCCAAACCCCAAAGCCGGGCTTTGGACCCAGAAAAAACGCAGGCACGGGCCCTCTTGCCCCCCTGGAATTGCCCCACCTAAATAGCATCACCTATCTAAATTATCAAATGAGTCTAAGGGATAATTAACGCAGACAGGAAGGGGGCGGCGCTGCCCGTGAAGCTCCGGCGGGGCCCTCAGAGCGGCCGCGGGATGGGAGGGGAGCCAAGCATCGGCGTCCCCCGGCACCGCGCCGCGGGGGCTAGCCGGCGAGAGCTTGCCCCTGTGCCTGTCCCCTTCGTTGTAGCGCTCAGGACCCCCGACTCCGGCCAGGCCCTCCGTCGCAGCGCCCATGGGGGAAGCAGAACAGCAAACTGCCGCCCGGAGATGCCTCCAGGGACCGCGCGAAGAAACACGGAATTCTCTCGACCTGAGCTTGCAGGGCTGGTACAAGGGCTTCGCTGAAGGACTGTCCTCGCGCATCCCTGGGACGTGGCAGGGAATGTTTCTCAAGAAGCTACGCCATAACATTCCTTCCACCTATCGGCGACGCCTCCAAAGTTCCGCCGAGCACGTTTATCCGCACCATTCGAACATCCAACGGCGACTGGCACCATCCGAACTTCAAGGGAAGTTTCTATCATCGCCCTGACACGCGTCCAACCTCCCGCGGCAAGCTCAGAGCAGAAGCTCATGTGGGCCATTCAGTCATGTACGAACCCTGAAACAGCCAACGGCTACATCAGCCGGCAGGAGAATGCTGGACGATCGGTGCAGGTACCGGATTGTCACCCCAGAAAGCCAGAGAGGGGGCTAGATGCCTGTTGTGGCGTTACCCGCCGGGAACTGTCCCGTGTTGGGGTCCATTATAAGCGCGCTGTCCCGTGATATGTAAAACACGGCTGTCCCCGTGCCGAGAGGTACACCGGGCTGTCACGCGTAGAATTACGGGCTGGTCCCCGCTGCAGATGTGACCGGGCCTCGTCCCTGCGTTAGAGCCGCGGTACGATGGCCTGTTTTCCGTGCTTGTCACCGGCTGTCCGTGCAGGTCACACTCTCCGAGAGGAGCGCCCCGTGCCGGTCTACCTGGGTCTCTAGTGCGGCCTGTCCGCTGTGGGTACTGGCTGTCCCGTGCCCCGGGTACCCAGGCTGTTTTCCGTGTCCGGTACCGGGGTGTCCCGGTAGGCCAGGTACCGGGCTGTCCGTGCAGTGTACGGGTTAATGTCCCCGTAGCCGGTACCCATGGGCGTCCCCGTTTCCGGTACTGGGCTGTCCCCGTGACACGTACCCCGGAGCTGTCGCGCGTGCATCGTACCGAGCTTTTCCGTGCCGGTCCGGGGTGTCCCGTCCGGTACCGGGCTTTTGCCCGGAAATGTTACGGGCCTGTCCCCGTGCAGGTACAGGCTTGGTTCCCGTGCCGGTACGGCGGGCTGTCCCGTGCACAATAACCGGGCTGTCCCGTGACCAGTACAGGGCTGTCCCGTGCAGGTCAACGGCTGTCCCATGCGGTTACCGGCTTGTGTCCGGGCAGTAACCAGGGCTGGCCCCGTGCAAGGTTACCGGGCTGTCCCCGTGCAAGGTACCGGCTGACCCCGTGCAGGTTACCGGCTGTCCCCGGATCCGCAGTCGCTGCATCTCAAGTACCACACTGGGTGTCCCGTGCAGGTTACCGGGCTTTGTCCCCGTGCAGGTACGGGCTGCCCCGGCGACGGGCTGCCGCGCTCTCTGGTGCGCGATACCCTCCGTGGTGTTCGCTCCCTTTCCGGGGGTGCGGCTGGGTTGGGGAGAGTCAAAACCCGCTGAAACCCGAGAGAGAGAGAGAGTTTATTGCACGAGCACAGGGATCGACAGGCTTCTGCTGCCTTGAAGAGTGGTGGCTGCACGGCTTCGGTTTTCATCTGGAGCATCCTGAGTCCTTCCGTGCCTGGGATCGCTACCCTTTGTCACCCCGCCATCCCGGGACTCTCCCCGTGCTCCCAGGCGCAGGCTTGTTTGTGCCCCTTTTGCTCACTCATCCCGGGACTCTCCCGTGCCTCCCAGGGCGGGCTGTTTGCCCCCTTTTGTAAACCCCTCCCGAACTCTCCCGCTGCTCCCAGGGCGGGCTTGCTTGTCCCCATTGCCACGCCTGGTGCCTCGTTGCAAAATGGAGCAGGGGAGATTGCTCACCCTTGCCCAAATCCCAACCCCTTAGGTGATTTCTCAGTGCGCAATCCCAGTGGCCAAAATCCCTCCCTGCTGGGCAAGCTGAGGAGAAGCCCAGCTGCCACATTGGGAAGGGGAATAAACAAGCAGCTACCCATACTCCCAGGAAAACAGCCCAGAACAGGCCTCTGTCCCTGTCCAGCTGGGCAATGCCCAGGAGGCCCCACCCTGACCTTGACCCCCCTGTCCTTCCCCCAGGCCCCAATCTACAAAATGGTCTTCCTCTGTCATGAACATCGCCCGAAAGGGGACGAATCACTCCGGCGAAAAGGAACACCGGACAAAATCCTCCTGACAGATGGACATCAATTAAGCGGGAAGGAGTAAATGAAGGAGGAGCTGAGGCGGATTACAAGGGAGAAAGAGCAGGTCTCATGGCTAAAATCCAGGCTATCAGGAGGACTGATTAAACGGCTCAATGTCGAGGGGCTCAGGAGGCCTTGGTTGCTTCCCCCCGGGTGGGGAAGGGGTCTTCAGTGGGGCTGCTCTGGGTGGGTCTCTGGTGGTCGCTGGGGAAGCCTTGGCTGAGCTGTGGTCCCCCTCCCCCCCCAGGGAAACTCTCAGCTGGAGGGTTCATACAGAGGGGCCAAGAAGTGACCCGTCCCATCGTGCGCCTGCTGCAGTGTGACGCAGGGTGAGCACATGCAGTCTGAGCCCCCAGAGCCCCCCATGCCCACACCACCACCCTAGCTGATGGTGCCACTGTTACCCCTAGCCGTCCCCTGCCGTCCCCTGTGGCCCCCTGTGGGATGAGAGATGGAGCCCTGGCTGATATTGGGGTGAGGGGGCGCTGGGGAGAACGTATTCCCCCATCCCTGGGGGGTCCCTGCACTGGTTTACTGGTGGGAAAGAGTGGAAGCGCAGGGGTTGTGCACCCCTTGCAGGTGAGGGGCTCGACAGAGCCCCCAGCCCCGGGAATTTCGGAGACACAAGGGACAGCCAGCCTGGTGGGTACAGGTTGGGGACCACAGGCCACAGCCTGGTGCGGCAGAGTGTGGGACACGAGCCCAGCCTGGTGGGACAGGTGTGGGGACAACAGCCCAGGGACAAACGCCCCGCTAGGCTGGAGGGCCCGCCCAGAGCAAGGTCCCCCCCCAAAGCACCAGCCTCACCACATTGGAACCAACCATTAGGGCAGGGCTGTCAGCCCCACCTTCCACCTCAGGGTGACGGCTGCAAAGGAGTGGGGTCATGTGCTTCTTGGGACTTTTAAAATCCCTGCGAATAAAAGTTTTGTGTCATGCAGTCCAGTCTGGGACAGGTGGACATCGGATATGCCCCCTATGCGGGGAAAAGTTTTCCTTCCTGCCGGCAGGGCCTGGATCCAGCTCAAGTTCCATCCCTCCTGCAGCCCCCAGGGCCGTGGGGGAAAAATGGGCTTTTTTTCTGTATCCATGGGGGGAATGTGCCCACATTCATCTGGAAGGAGCTGAGTCCTGTCACCGGGGCTGTGCTGGAGCTGGGAGCCGGGGCCAGGAAGGGTGCCAGGACACATCCACGGCTCATTTATCCTCAGAGCGGGCCAATTTCTCCCGCTGTCAGTCCTCATGCAAGGCCCAGGCACTGTCCCGGGCTGGGGGTCTCCCACCGGGAAGCTTCCTGCAGAAGACACCTGCGAAAGCCAGAGAGAAGGAATGAGAGTGAGGAGCAAGAGGGGCTGGAAACCTCGGAGCCACAGGTCCCCCTGGGCAACCAGCAGGTCCCTGCCCTAGCCCGCAAGGGGGGGGTTTTTGGCTGGAGATCAGGGACCCAGAATATTCACCTTTCAGCCCTTCAGCGAAGAGGGTTTACGAGGCTGAGAATCAAGGACTCAGAAATCACCTTAGCCTGAAGGAGAGGGTTAGAGCTGAGATCAGCGACTCCAGAAATCACCCTTCAGCCCCCTTTTCAGGAAGACGGTTAGGAGGGCTGAAATTCAGGCACTGCAGTAAATCACCTTTCAAGCCTCTTTCAGGAGAAAGGGGGGTAAGAACTGAAGATCAGGATCCTAAAAACTCCACCTTCAGCCCTTAGCGGCAGGGGTTAGAAGCTGAGATCATGGACCCAGAAAAATCACCCTTCAGCCCCCCCTTGCCAGGAGGAAAAGGGGGTTTTTTTAGAGCTGAAAAGGGCCCCATGAATGGAGCTAATGAAATCAACGCTCCAGCCTGCAAGGAAAGAGCGGGTTAGAGCTGAAGATCAAGGACCAGAAATCACCTTCAGCCCCTGCAAGGAAGAAGGGGGTTAGAGGCTTGAGATCAGGACCCAGAAATCACCTCCAGCCCTGCAGGAGCAAGGTTATGAGCTGAACTCATGAAATCTGGAAATTACCTCAGCCCTTCAGGAAGAGGGGTTAAGAGCTGAAGCCCATGCATGTGAAATCCACCTCCAGCACTTCAAAGGAGAGGGGGCTGCGGGCTGAGCACCCATGAATCTGAAAAATCACCCTTCATGCGGAGCACCCGCGGCAAGCAGCAGCCCAGGCGCAGAGGAGCTTCCAGGGTGAGCAGGAAGGCAGCGGCTGCGAAGAAGATCCCCATGGCCTCCAGCACGAAGGGAAAGATTGACCCCGGAGGGACAGCGTCGCGATGCTCTGGCAGACAGGAGGAAGCCGTCACCCCCTGCGCATCCTCCCACCGGGAGCGGGCACACCCAGCCCCGGCACTCAGGGTGGCGGGGGCGTAGAGCGGGTTGGGTCGAAGCGGCACCCGCTGGATTTTCTCACCCGGGGCCGGGCTGGAAGCTGCACCGTTTGTGGAGTGGCAAGGGCCCCAGCGAGCCGCCCCACTAGGCCCACTGGGTGCAAGGACCAGGTCAGGCGAGATTGCCTAACGGAGCAGCCCACAGCAGGCAAGCAACAGGAGCACAACAGGCTTGCTGCACAGGCCGCTATGGGCCCAGACCAAGAGCCATTTCTGCAAGGGGAGTAGGCGAAGGAAAGAGGCCCAAGCGGGCAAAAAAAAGGGACAGGGAGTGCTCCCTGCTTCCAGGAATGGAAGCCCCCCAGAGCAGGCCCGGAGGGGGTCTGTGCAGCCCTTCGACCACCTGAGGTGGATGATTGGGAGGAAACTGGGGACTGGGGGCGCTTACAAGAGGCAGCAGGCGCCGAGAGGTTAGCGGAAAGAAAAAAGCAAGCAGGGGGCAACAGACTCACAGGAGGAGGTTCTTGTTTGGGGGGAAAACAGGGGAGGTCAGCCCAAGGAAAGCAAAGCACCTCCCATAAATGGCCCCCCCAAGGGGGAAACAAAAAATGCGGGAATCCCTCCCTTCCTGAAGCTGGAATATGGGTCCCCCCTAGAGGGAGCCCCCCATTCAACTCAGGGACAAACCATTAGAACACGCACCCCCTTCACCTCCCCACAAGCTCAACCCAGACAGTGAGCCGTCCCCGGGAGGGTTGGATTCCCCAGGCAAAAAGGAGGGGTTGGGAAACTTCCCCAGGAAGAGGAGGGAGGAGTTAGGATGTCTCCTCCCAGGCCCTAAGGAAGGTTGAAAGTTGAAAAGTCCCCAGGGAAGATGAATTTTTGAATACACCCACAACAGGAAAGGAAAGCCGTTTGAATCCCCAGGAAAGGAGGGTTGGATTTCCACCCAGGAAAAAGGAGGGGATTTGAACTCCCCCAGAGAGAAGAGTGTTGACTCTTGCCACAGGCACAAGAAAAGCCTTTTTGCAAATCCCCAGGAAAAAAAATGAGAATGTGTTGCCTGAACCTCGTCCCCCAGAAACAGGAAAAAGTGTTGGACATTCCCCCCCACGGAAAAGGCACGCTGGTTTGGATTCCCCCTACGACACATAGAAAAGGGAAAAGGAGTGTTGGATTTTCCCCAGGAAAAAAAAGGAAGGGGCTGATCCCAGCGAAGAAGCGTTGAATTCCTCATCGCAAACTGAAATGTTTGAACTTCCCCAGGAAAAGGAGTGGTTGAAATTTTGCCCCAGGAAAAAGCCGCAACACGCGGGTTTTTAATCTCCCCCAAAAAAAAGGAGTGTTTGAACTCCCCAGAAAAATGGAGGCGTTCGATCTTCCCCAAGGAAAGGCAGCAGTTTACGAATTCACCCAATGAAATAGCAATGTTGGGGTACTATCCCCAGCGAAAGCGAGCCATTGACTATCACGCATCGCAAGTCAAGAAGGAGAGTCTCTGGCTGAACTCCCCAGGAAACGGGAGGGAGGTTTGCGAAATTTTCTATCCCCCGGCATGAACAATATGACATGCCCAGAATTCCCCCGCAGGAAAAGGGCCTCAATTACCATGTCGTTGGAGGGGAGATTCAGAGGGCGGAAGGCGGTCCAACTCGGCCGCGAAGCGCCCACCTCGCCCACGCCTTCATCCTTCACCACCATCCGCCCCACCTCCGCAACGTCACCTGCAGTCGCCCCTCCGTGTCACCCACCCACCGTCATGGCGGTACACAGCTTCCAGGTGAGCAGCGCGGCGATGGACAGCGGGCGCTGAGGTTGAACCCAACCGGGATAGTGACAGGCGCTAGGCCGGCGTCGCGGGGCGGCAGCACGAAAGCCGCAAGCCAACAGTGGCCGTGCAACAGCGCCCCCGCTTGATGGATGATGGTTGCCGAACGAGAAGGACGAGGAGATGAGCCCCGAGTCTTCATCAGCCACCGCTCGTGGACCCTTGCTGAGGATCGAGAGGTGGCCCTGGAGACAAAGGGGAAGAAGGAGGGACGTGGGCCGTTGGCTTTCAAGCACCAGAAGCCGTTGCCTGCCTGGCCACAGGGAATTTGGGGACAGCCCCCAGTAGGACGGGCTTGTTTGGCATGAAACAAGTGATGGCAAGGGGGAATGAGGTGAATGTGGAAGGCCCAAGGCTAGAATGCGGCTTGCGCAGACAGCCTTGGTCCTCCCAGCTCAGCCCCTCTCTGGGACTGGAGCAAAAGTCTTTTCGGTGGAGGGGGGGCCAGTGGCCGATGGGGACAGAGGTGCGCCTGAGTGGAACAGCTGGGAAAAGCTGGGGATCAGCTCTGTAAGGGGGATGAATCGAAGCGTTGGGCCATAGGCTAAAGAAGGGAAAAGCAAGAGAAAGCACTGGCCCCCACAAAATGGGCAAGGCGCGCGAATCCAGAGGGGCCCCATTGGCGGTCTCAATCTGCGCAGCCAGCACTCGGAGCAGAGTCTTGACCCGTGGGAGCGTGAACCCTCGTTATCCCCACCCTCTGGGAGAGCAGCCACCCTCAAAACACAGCCGAGTGCCAACCAACAAACAGTACCTCTTTGTGGTATGATGCTCTGGCCCAGCTCCTCTCCCTGACCGACGCCGAGCTCCACTCACGTTCCTCTCCCACTCCCATCCTCCGGGTACTGCCTCAGTTTTCCCCCTTGCCCCAAGAAAGGGACCAAAGGAATGGGAAGCCCCCTCTCCGTTGTGATCCCCACGCGGGAGCCGGACTCACACTACTCGCAAATCCTCACCCCTGGGCCAGGATCCAGCCCCTCAGAGCCCCCTCGGTGCCCCTGCGACGGCCTCCATCGCCATCTCAGACCCCCCGGAATCCCATCGGGTCTGGCAACGAAGGGAAGAGACTTGACACGCACCAGGGAGAACAAACACGGCGGCCCCCAAACAATGACAGCTCCGAGCGAGAAGGTGACCCCAACCCAGCTTTCACTCTGCTACCCGCTTATAAATTAAAACACAATGTCCGGTTGTTACGAAACCAGGCAAGCTAACACCCGGGAAACAATTGGGATAGGAACTTTCGCCTCGGCACGCTTTCCCATGCCGTGTCCCCACCCTGCCCTCGTGTACCCTTTGCTATTAGCCCGTGACCCACAGGAGCCAGCCAATAGCACAAAACGGGTGTAGACTGGGTGAGAACGAGCGCAGAAGATGGCCAATGGACACCGTGCACCATGGGGTGCAACCATTCGTGCCTTCCGCTCATCTCCCGTCCCCAATCCATACCCCATCACCCACAGCAGCCCCAAAGCCGACGGATTACCAGCAGGCAGGTCCCCAGGACAACAGGTCAACCGTGCCCAGGGACCTTCGGCCCTGGCAGTGTTGGCACACAAAGGGCTGCCAAGACAGATGGGTGTCAAGGGGCGGACCTGGTGACGTATATAGGGCCAAGAGGTGATCAAGGAGCTTGCATTGTGGAGTGGCCATTAGAGGCCCCTGCTAGGTACGAACATAAGCTTCCAAGGGGGAAATTCCAGGCACTGGTGTGGAGTTGGCTGGGGACAAAGGGCCCGGAAGTATCGCATGGTAGGGGCCTGTTTGAGGAAGGGGGTCCCTACCCCCAGCTTCAGCCCCCTCAAACACCAGGGGCTGAGTGGGAGTCCCACGAAGTGTGATTCCAGGGCTGAAACAAACTCTGGAAAGGCACTGTCCCAACGCCCTAACCTGAGCCACTGCTTGCTCAGCAGCAAAATCCTCCAGCTCCAAGGGTGCTGGTTATTATTATTTGTCTTGTTTAT
>NDFG01000158.1:43010-53068 GCA_002167245.1 Sporophila hypoxantha
GCATTTGGGATGGGAATTTGCAATTTGGGAATTTGAGATTGGGGATTTGGGAATTTGGGAATGGGAATTTGGGATTTGAGAATTTGGCTTTGGGATTGGGCTTGGGGATTTAGGATTTGGGATTGGGAATTGGGATTGGATTTGGATTGGGTCATTGGGATATTGGGATATTGGGATTGGGACATTGGGATATTGGGATATTGGGATTGGGACATTGGGACATTGGGATATTGGGACATTGGGATTGGGACATTGGGACAATGGGATATTGGGATATTGGGATATTGGGATTGGGGGATTGGGACATTGGGACATTGGGACACTGGGATATTGGGATATTGGGATTGGGACATTGGGATATTGAGACATATTGGGATATTGGGACATTGGGACATATTGGGATATTGGGACAATGGGACACTGGGACAATGGGATATTGGGACATTGGGATATCAGATATTGGGATATTGGGACATTGGGACATATTGGGATATTGGGACATTGGGGTCTCTTACTGATCCCGGCGACTGCAAGGAGGGGACAGGGTGGGCAGGAGGAGCCTGTGGGGACCCCAGGGAGGGGTTTGGGGTTGGGGGAGCCCCGGGAGGGGTTTGGGGTTTGTGTGGGGCTGACCCAGGTTCTGCCGGGCGGCCAGGAAGCGCGCGGGCTCCTTGACGTTGTCGGCGAGCAGGAAGGCGCCCTCCTCGAGCACGTCCAGCAGCATGGTGGCCGTGTGCGCCTGCTCCGAGCCGTTCATGTCCCGCCACGACTCCAGCGCCTCCGGACGCAGCAGGTTGTCCACGGCCTCCACCACGGCCTGCGGGACGGGCGGGGCTGGGACACACCCAGGGACACGCCCAGGGACACGCCCAGGGACACGCCCAGGGACACACCCAGGGACACACCCAGGGACACACCCAGGGACACACACACACCCCAATGCCTCCACCACGGCCTGCGGGATGGGCGGGGCTGGGACACACCCAGGGGCAAACCCAGGGACACGCCCAGGGACACGCCCAGGGACACACCCAACCCCCATGGCCTCCACCACGGCCTGCGGGATGGGCAGGGCTGGGACACGCCCAGGGACACGCCCAGGGACACACCCAGGGACACACCCAGGGTCAAAACAGGACACGCCCCGCGGACACACCAAGGACACACCCTAGGGCAAACAGGGACACCAGGAGACACTCCCATGGGCAACCCAGGACATTGCCAGGACACACCCTAACCCCATGGGCTCCACCACGTGCCTGGCAGGACGGGTGGGCCTGGGACATGCACAGGCAACCCAGAGAAGCACCGAGGGAACCGGCAGGGACAAACGCCCAGCTGGACACACCACCCCCCCCCACCGCTTCCACCACAGCCTGCAGGATGGGCGGGCTGGACACCCCAGACACAACCCAGGGGTGCACACCAAGGGACACACACTATCTCCAGGGACAAGCCCTTAGACCACCCCGGGGACACCCACATATGACACACCCACTATGGACACACCCAAATGCCGCGTCACTCCAGGAAAGCCGCCATTGTATGCCCATCCCAGTCTCAGACTTGCCGGTTGTCGGCCTTGTCCAACCACAGGGATTTTTCCTCTGTGGTGCGCACCCAATAGATCTACACCCGATGAGACACACCCACTCTCAACAGACCACACCCATGAGACCCCCACCCACAGCAGTCAGGCACGCCCATCGGACATCCCCACCAGACACACCCATGACAGGTGTCATTTACCAGACTCCACCCTCATCTTCCTAAGCCCACCCAGCACCAAACTCCATAAACCCCAGACCGCGCCATCGGTCTGATGCAGCCCATTCTTCCAAAGCCCACCCCCCTAAGCGTCCCCTCCAGAGCCACGCCATGCTAGACTCCACCCCTGAATCAAGCCCCACCTGCACAATACAGGCCCCACCATTTCATTGGCTGTCTGACAATGCCCCCCACTCAAGCCCTCACCCCAGCCCCACAAGCCCCGCCCACACCACACAAGCCCTCCCATTGAACAGGCCATGCGCCGCGAGGCACCCCTACCTTGATGTATCCTTGGGGCGAGTTCGCTCCGCTGTGCATCTGGGTGGGAAATTAAAGGGGGAGGGGACACCCAGGTGAGGGGTGGGAACCCCAAAGCTGCACTGGGGCACCCCAAAATCCACCAACAGGAATCCTCAAATAACCGGGAAATACCCAAAAAATCTGGGGCCAGAACAACCCCTAAATCTGAGGTGGAACAACCGCACTTTCGGGCGCAACCCAAATCGGCACAACCACCAACATTGGCAACAAATCGGGAATACGCCAAATGGACAAATTGATTGGACAACCCGCAAATCTGGGGCAGAACAACCAATTTGGGGCAAAACAACCAAAGTTTGGGGCAGAACAACCACATTTGGGCGCATGACAACCCAAATTCTGGCAAAGGAACAACCCAACATGTCGGGGCAGGAATCCAAATTGGGGAGGAGAAGGGTCCTGGCACAGTCACCCCAAAATCTGGGCAGAAGCGCCCCAAAATTTGGGGCAGGGCGTGTTTGATCTCCAGAAAAGGAGCCCCTCAACATTTGGGCCAGGACAACCCCGAAATTCAGGGCAGAACCCCAAAAATTGGCCAAAACCCTCGAAAATAGGGTCCAGGTTCTGGAGCAGGGGAACCCCAAAATTGGGGCACAGGCACAGGTTCCTCCTTGGCCACCCCACCCCTCAACAGGGCGACCCCAAATTTGGGGTTTTGGGGTCCCACCTTGTCCTCGTTCTTGCTGTAACTCTTCCTCATTTGGTGCTCAAAGCTCCCAGACTTTTTATTTTAAATTAAAAAATCTCCATAAKATTACAAAAAAAATRTTCTCTCCCTAAATAAACTAAAAATTTTTAGTTATTAAACTAAAAATTACTATTATTAAAAATAATAAACTAACTAAAATTTAAAATTTTCTTTCTTTACACTATCAGTAAAAAAAAATTAAAAATTTCTGAAAATTTTATTCTAATTCTTATTACTCTTTCTTTTAATTAGTATTAACACATTTTTCTTTATATCCTTTTGAAGTTTTAAACCAACTTTACCTTTCTCCTAAAACTCCCTCACAACAAAAAAGAAATACTAATAATTAACCTGCATTATAGTATATAATATAATATAATATAATATAATATAATATAATATAATATAATATAATAATAATAATAATAATAATAATAATAATAATAATAATAATAATAATAATAGTAATATAATAGTAATAACAAATATACAATACATATTAAATGTTATATATCATTATAATAATGTAATATATATTATATATTACATTATACATTTTACATTATAATTATATATATTTTATATATTATATATTGGTTGTGTGTGTATATCATATTAATATATAATACATCCTGTATAATATAATGTATATTAAATAATAATAGAAATATAAATTAAATAATAAATATAAATTGAATAATAATACAAATATTAACAATTAACTAATAGTTAATACTAATAATTAAATACTAATAATTTAATTAATAAAAACYAACAAGCAACACTAAAGCCACCACACTCATTAGCACATTACCCAAAAAACCCTAAAAAATAACAAAATCTGAAAGTAACAACCCAAAACCACCACGGGCTCTCACCTMGCTGCAGCTTTTCTGGTGCTCAGAGCCCCTCGACCTCAGTCCCCTCTGGCCCCCCTCAGTCCCCTTTGGGCTGAACCCCAAATTTGGGTTTTGGGGTCCCACCTGTTCCCCCTCAGTCCCCTTTGGGCTGAACCCCAGATTTGGGTTTTGGGGTCCCACCTGTTCCCCCTCAGTCCCCTTTGGGCTGAACCCCAAATTTGGGTTTTGGGGTCCCACCCTGCTGCAGGTTTTTCCCCTCGAGCTGCATATCCATGATGTGCCACCGCTGTGTCCCCATTGCTCCCTGCCCATTTCCCTGCCTGTCCCCCCTCTGGCTGAACCCCAAATCTGAGTTTTGGGGTCCTTCCCTGTATCCCTAACCCGAGCAGGCTGTAACTCCAAATATTGTGTGTTGGGGTCGCGACCTGTTATCATTTTCCCACTGACTCCCCTCCGAGGCGGGCCGCAGCTGCGCAGTGCGAGCTGCACACCAGGCCGTGCCAACTGTGTCCACCACTCGCTCCTGCCTGTCCCTGCCTGTCCCCTGCCCGCCCTGTCCCCTTTGGGGGCTGTACCCCAAATTCGGGTTTGGGTCGCACTTGCTTGTAGTTTCTTTGCCCACACTAAGACTCCCTCCCAGTGGGCGCAGCGCCTGCCTGCTGCACACCGCAGGATGTAACATTCGCCGGTTCCCCACTGTCCCTGCCTGTCCCCTGTCCCCCAGCATCTGTACGCCCAAATTCGTTTTGGGGTCACAACCTTGTTGTAGTTTTTACCCAGCAAGCTTTCTCTCGACCGGCGCGTCAGGCCCACACTGCCACCGTCCAGACACAACCCAGTGCGTGTCCCATTGCTCCGCCTGCCCACCCCTTTGGCCTAACCCCAAAATTGGATTTTACGGTCAACTTGTTATAATTTTTCCCAGGCAGACTCATCCCTCTCGAGCGGGTCGTGCAGCGCCTGTGCTGCACACCAGGACACACAGTGCCGTGATCCCATTGTCCCCTGCCTGCCCCTGTCGCCCCAGCAGTCTGTACACCAAGTTTGGATTTATGGTCGCACCTTGTTTATAATTTTGCCCGCAAGACTGCCTCTGAGTGTGCGGCAGGGCTGCACGCGCGTCCAGCGACACACCAGTGCTGTGTCCCCAATATGCTGCCCTGGCCATCGCCCTTGGGCTGTACCCCAGATTTGGATTTACGGTCGCCACCTTGTTGTAGTTTTTCCTGCCGGCAGACCCTCCCGAGCCGGAGCGCAGCGCGCTGCACCTGCCGCATCCAGGATTGGATTGGACAAACCGCCATGTCCCCACACTGTCCTCTGCTCTGTCCCCTGTCGCCCGCAGTCCAGTCCTCGTACCACCCAATATTTGGGTTCTGGGTCGCAACCTTGTTTTCATTTTTTCCCGGCAGACCCCTCTCTGAGCGGTGCAGCGCCTGCAGCTGCGCGTCCAGGGCGGTGCCACTGTGGTCCAATGCGCTCCTGCCCTGTCCCTGCCTGTCCCCTGCCCCCCCAGCAGTCTGACCCCCAGATTTGATTTATCGGTCACAACTCATTGTTTATATTTTTGACCCGCAGAATGCCCTCTCGAGTGGGCACAGGCGCCTGCAGCTGCACAACCAGGACACACAAGTGACACTGTCCCCGATTGCTGGCTGCCATCCTCTTTGGCGTACCCAATTTGGATTTACTGATCGCACTCTTGTTGTAGTTTTTTGCCCGCAAACTCCCCTCGAGCGGGCGCAGCGCCTGCAGCTGTGCACCAGACGTCCAGAGCTGCTCCAGCAGCCCGCACGGGCCCGAGCTGAACGTCCCTCCGCACACCCGAACCGGGCCGCGCGTCGTTGCGCGCCAGCTCCCTCGCGAATGGACGCGCGTTCTTCCCCGCTCTGATCTGGCGGGCACCACGGAGGGGTCAGGGGGGCCCGGGGTTTGGGGGTGCGCCATGGGTCAGGGGCCCCAGACCCTGGCGCCACCAAGATCCCCAAACCCCTGGGGAATAGTCGGGGAAGCCCCCGACCCGCATCTGCCTCCTCAAGACTCATCTGTAACCCCCTGCGGGGACTATCGGGGAGCCCCTGACCCATGAATGCCTCTGAAACCCTGGGGGACATCGTAGAGGGTTCCCCATTTTCTGGGGGTCCAGTTTTCGTGGATTCTGTTCTAGCGGTGTCAACCTTTGGCAGGTATCCCATTTTGCGGGGATTCTGTTTGGGGGTCCCCCTTCCTGGGGGGTCCATTTCTGGGATTCCTGTCAGGGTGTCCCATCTGGTGGCGGTTCCCAGTTTGGAGGATTCAGTTGGGGTGCCCCTTTTTCGGGCAGGATCATTTGGGGCGACCTCTTTAGGGTGCCGCCCCTTTGGCTGGCACTTTGGGGACTCCTGTTCAGGGTGTCCCATTTCTGGGGTCCCATTTAGAGGATTCCATTCAGGTGCCCCCTTGGGCAGGATCTCATTTTGGATTCTGTTCAGTTGCCGTCCTTGTTGCAGGATCCATTTGGGGGATTTCCTGTTCGGGGTGCCCCTTGGCGGGTCCGTTTTGGGTCCGCCTCGTACCTTTCTGGCCACCTGGTATGACCCAGGGGCTGGTTGTGCTCAGCGTCGGCCCACCTTTTGCGGGGTTTCCACAACGCCCAGCCCGCACGAGGGCACTCGGAAGGAGGCGTGATGCTGGGGGCACTAGGGGGTCAGGGGGGTCCAGGGGGCTCAGGGGGCACAGGGGTCAGGGGGGCACAGTTTCCCCGTTGGTCCCACAGCGCCCTCCCCAACCCAAGACCCCAGAACCCTCCAAACTCCCTCATAGCGCCCAGTTCCCCCATACTGCAGCCTCCAGGACTCCCGGTACCCCCAGAACCCCCGGACACCATCCGTCCCCTCTCAGTCCCCCCCCCACTCCCCCCATTCCCCCCACCCCCCCCATCCCCAAATCCCCACTCCCCCCAGTCCACCCACTCCCACCGCCTCCCCCTCACCCTCGTCCCCTTGGGGCAGGGTCTCGTCCACCAGCCGCCCCCCTGCCCGTGCCGCGGGCCATTGCACCCTCGCGCAACCCCGCGCCTGCACAGCCGACCACCCGGCCCCGCCCGGGCCCCGCCCCCTGCCCCGCCCCCGGCCCCGCCCCCGGCCCCCCCCGGGCCCCCCCGGCGGGCGGCGCCGAGGCGGGCGGCGGGGGCGCCCCGGCAGCCGCTGTTGCGGGCCGGGGACCCCCCCGGGGTGAGGCGCTGTGGGCGGGGCCCGGGTGGGCCCCCGGGGGGCCCGGGCCGGGGGGTGAGGGGGGGCCCCCGACCGCCGGCCGTGGGGAGGGAAACGGGGCGCCGAGCTCGGGGGGGGGCCGGTGGGCGCGGGGGGCCGCGCTTGGGCACGGCTACCGTGTCAACCGGACTGGGGGGGCAGAAAAGGGGGGTTCAGGGTCGGGGGGCCGCCCCCGAACCCCCAGGCGGGCCCTCAGCCCATGGGGGGGGAGGGCTGAGCCCCCCCAAAGTGAACCCCGGACCCGCCCAGGGACTGGGCACAGCGAGACCCCCCAAAATCAAATCCGGAGGGGCCCCGAGCGCTTGGGGTACCCCAAAGTGACCCCAGACCCCCCAGGGCCTGCGGTGTCCCTCCCAAAATGACGGCACCCCACACAGAGAACCGGGGACCTCCCCGGCCCTTCCCCCCCACACTTCAGTGACCCCCAACAACCCAAAAACCCAAAAACCTCAAACCCCACAACCAATCAGCCACCGGGCTCCCGCGGTGCCCGGCTGCACCCCAATTACCTGTATCCCCCAAAAATTCGACACTGGACCGCTCCAAAGTGAGAACTGGGGACCCCAAATAAACCCCGACCACCAGGAGCCAGCCCCCATGCTGGGGGGGAGTGGACACCAAAAATTAACGGAAGCCCCACAACAGCCGGGAGGGCCCCCCCAGAATAACCCAGCAGCCCCCCAAAGCACCAGGGGGGGGGGGGGGGGGGGGGGGGGGGGGGGGGGGGGGGGGCGGGGGGGGTGGGGGGGGGGGGGGGGGGGGGGGGGGGGGGGGGGGGGGGGGGGGGGGGGGGGGTGGGGGGGGGGGGGGGGGGGGGGGGGGGGGGGCCTTCTGGGACCTGGGCCTGCACCCCCGAGAGTGAATCCGGATCCTCCCAGGCTCCCCCAAACAAAAACCGGGACCCCCAGGGCTCCCCCATGAAATAAACGCTGGGGACCCAGGCGTATCCCCAAAATATCACCAGGACCCCAGGGCTCCCCCAAATATAAACAGGTATCCCCCAGGGCTCCCCCAAAATAAAACGCAGGACCCCCAGGGCTCTCATCAAGATATTGGGGCGCTATTCCCCAAAATAAACTGGACCCCTGGCGCTCCCCTAAAGCAAACCAGTGACTCCCCAGGGCTCGCCCCCAAAACAAACAAGGACCCAGGGTCCCCCCCGCGAAAAACCGGAACCGCTCAAGGTCTCTCCCCTAGAAATCAAACCAGGAACCCCAGAGGCCTCGCCGGCCCCAGGCGCTCCCCAAGCATCTCCCCCTCATCTCCTTGCGCCCCCCGCCCCCAAAGCCCTGCCCCCCCCCCACCTCGCGCCGCTGACCGTCGCCGTGAGGGCGCGATGGTCGAGGCCGAGCGCAGCAGAAAATGGTTGTTCACACGCTAGCGAGCGGTTGTCGCGGGGGTTGTAGCCCACCGAGGCCACGAACTGGTACGGGTTGGAAAGGCAGCGCACGCCGAGCCGCGCCCGCGCGCCGCGTGTCGAAAGGCGTAACGACGAGCGCGTTGCCCAAGGTGCTCGTGTCGTAGTCCAGGAAAAGGTCGCTGAGCGCAGCACGTTAGAGCACCCCGCAGGCCATGAAGGGCGTTCGAGGCGCGCCGCTGCGTCGCCGGTCTGCTTCCCAGGTGCCCTCGAGGCGCGAGGCGTGTCAGGTTCAGCTGGCTCACCACCAGCCGCCCGCCGTTTGCCTCCGGCCGTAGAATGACCCAAGGAGCCCCTCCTCGTCCCCAACGGCCAGTCGATGTCCGGTCTGTGCCGCCCCAGCCTAGGGCGACGTGTCGTTGATTAGTTTGGCGGCGCCCCACACGTCCTCGGCCGCTCATGATGCGGGTGCGCAGGTGTACTTGACGCATGCGCGGGTGCGCTCCTTGTTGTAAAACACGGGCGCCGTCGATACACCAACGAAGCCGGTGCGCGTCGGCGCGGTGCGGGAGCCGGTGCCGCTGGCCGCGCCGGGCGCCACAGGTCCGGCCAAGCGCGTACTCGTGAGCGGTCCGTGCGGTAAACGGCACACAGGCAGCACGTAGAGCCGGTCCCCCCGACTGCAAGCGGTCCCGCACAGCCCCGCCCGCCTGTGCGGACTCGTGGCGTGACATGCGCCGGCCCCCCGACGCGCTGCCGCACCCCCGGCAGAACGAAAACTGCGGGGACACGGGGAGGGAGGGAAGGGACAGACAGGGGTGACAGCGGGAGGGACAGAACACGGGGGAACACGGGGAGGGAGGAGAACGACAGGGGACACGGGAGGGACAGGACACGGGGAGGACAGGGGGACACGGAAGGTGACCAGAGGACACGGGGAGCGGAGGGCGGGTGGACACGGGAGGGACAGAAGGACACAGGGGGGCCAGACAGGGACACACGGGGAGGACACGAGGGACACGGGAGGGAAGAGGGCACGGGAGGGACAGACAGGCGGACACGGGCAGGACAGACAGGGGACACGGGGAGGGACCAGAGGAAGGACAGACACGGAGGACACGGGAAGAGACCAGGGGCGGACAGAGGGACACGGGAGGGACAGAGGACACGGAGGGACAGAGGGGCCGGAGGGACAGACAGGGACATGACGGGGAGGGACAGACAGCGGGACAACGGGAAGGGACAGGGAAGACAACGAGGGACACGTGTGGAGGGACAGACGGGGACATCACGGGAACGGACGACAGGGGATACGGGAGGGACAGGAGGGACACGAGGGACACGGCAAGGATCAGATAGAGGACAAAAGGAGGGTGGGACAGACAGAGGGACGCGGAGGGACAGGGGAGGGAAGTGACAGGAGGAAACACGGGTGGTTTTGCAGACGGGACATGGAGAGGGAGGACACGGGAGGGTGGAGGACCGGGTGACAGACAAACGGACAGAGGAAGGGAGAGGACAGAAGGACAGGGGGTTTGGGGACAGACACACAGACACAGGGACGGGGAATGGCGGACGACACGGGACACGCCGTGAATGGATTGGACAGGGGGAAACAGACACAGGGACAACCGAGTGACAGACAGCGGGACAGTACGGGGACACGGTGGATGGTCGGTCACCGCGGGACGACGGGCGACACCGGGGGACAGCAGACAGACACGGGAGAGACAGCGGATCGGACAGGGAGATGCGGATGGATCACAAGGGACAGGATGAGTGGGGACAGACGGACAGCCCGTGTGACGGGC
>NDFG01000158.1:69604-88324 GCA_002167245.1 Sporophila hypoxantha
TGCATGGTTTTGGCCATGTTTTTGGTGTGGTTTTGCTGTGTTTTCGTGTGTCCCTGCTGCATTCCTGCCGTGTTTTTGCTGTGTTTTTCACATGGTTTTGGCCATGTTTTTGCCCTGTTCCTGCCATGTTTTTGCTGTGGTTTTGCCCTGTTCCTGCCCTGCTTTTTGACATGTTTTCTGAATGGTTTTGGCCATGTTTTTGCCATGTCTCTGCTGTGTCCCTGCCATGTTTTTGCCGTGTTATTTGCATAGTTTTGGCCATGTTTTTGGTGTGGTTTTGCCGCGTTCCTGCCGTGTTTTTTGCTGTGTTTTTGCTGTGTTTTGCCATGTTCCTGCCATGTTTTTGCCGTGTTTTTTGCATGGTTTTGGCCATGTTTCTGCCATGTCTCTGCCATGTCCCTGCCATGGTTTTGGTGTGTTTTTGCCGTGGTTTTTGCCATGCTTTTGCTGTGTTTTTGCCGTGTCTTGGCCGTGTTTTTGCTGTGTTTTTGCCGTGTCCCTGCCGTGTTTTTGCTGTGTTTTTGCGTGGTTTTTGGCCATGTTTTTGCTGTGTTTTTGCCATGTCTTGGCCGTGTTTTTGCTGTGTTTTTTGCTGTGTTTTTGCTGTGTCTTGGCCATGTTTTTGCTGTGTTTTTGCTGTGTCCCGGACGTGTTTTTGCTGTGGTTTTGCTGTGTTTTTGCCGTGTCCCTGCTGTGGTTTTGCTGTGTTTTTTGCTGTGTTTTTGCCGTGTCCCGGCCGTGTTTTTGCCATGTTTTTGCTGTGTTTTTGCCGTGTCCCTGCCGTGTCCCTGTGCCCGTGGCGTGTCCCGGGGCCGGTGCCGTGCCCGGCCCTCTCCGGCCGTTCCCTCGGGCGGCTCCGGCGGCGGCTGCAAAGCAAAACTGGGGGAGGGGCCGGGGGGGTCTTGGGGGTCCCGCGACGGCGCCTGGGGAGAGACGGGGTCACCCCACCCCCCCCGGGCCCCCCAGGTCACACAGAGCCCCCCCGGGGGTTGGGGGTCACGGCGCCCACGCCGGGGGGGTCGCAGCCCGGCCTGGGGGGACAAACGCGYCACGGGGGGACCCCAGGGGGGCACAACCCCCCTCCCCCACACCTGGGGGCTCCCTGAGACCCCCCAATCCCACCCCACCCCCCCAAAGGTGCCTGGGTGCCCCCAGGGTTGGGGGTTGGGGGTCCTGGGGGGCTGCGGGGTCCCTGTGGGGTCCCTTGGGTGCTGTGGGGTGGGACACGGGGGCACTGTGGGGTCCCTGTGGGGTCCCCTTGGGTTGCTGTGGGGTGGGAACATGGGGAGACCACTGTGGGGGTCCCCATGGGGCCCTTTTACCATGGGTGGCTGTGGGGTGGGGGACTCCCAGTGCACCTCTTGGGGTGGCTGTGGGGCTGGGGCAGAGCTGTGGGGGCCAGAGCTTGTGGGGCAGCCAATCCCTATGGGGGAACCGACCGGCCACCGTCCAGGTACCTGTTAGGTTGCCAGGGACTGGGGGGTGCCTGTGGGGCAGGAAACAGCGCAGAGCCTGTGGGCGGGCTATGGGGCGCAGAGCTGTGGGGCTGGACGGGAATCCTATGGGGCAGGATGGGCTCTATGGGGCGCAGAGCTGTGGGCAAGAGCTGTGGGGGCCAAAGGATGGGCTCTGTGGGGCAGGCTGTGGGGGCAAGAGCCTGTGGGGCAGGATCTGTGGGGGCAAAGCACTCATGCCAGGGCAACGCAGTTCGTACTGCACCTCCAGGTATTATGTAGGTGTGGGACAGGGGTGGCCCTCCTGGGGTGCCTGTTGGGGCCCGGGCTATGGGTGCTTGGGATGGAATCTGTGGGGCAGGGCTGTGGGGCAAGAGCTGGTGGGGCAAGGAATATATGGGGGCGCCAAACCCTGTAGAGGGCCACGTCCAATCGTACTGCAAGCCTCCAGGTATTTGTAGGTTGCCCGGGCAAGGGGTCCGGGGAAGGCGTCCGGAGCCGCGACCACACGCACTGAGTGCGGTTATTGTCACCTGGGGACTAGCAAGAGGGACACCGTCAGGGACAGGGGGACATGGCAGGGACAGGGGGGACACCATGGCAGGGACACAGGGGGACACGTCAGGGACACGGGGGGACATGGCAGGGACAGGGGACATGGCAGGGACAGAGCAGGGCCAGGGCAGGGCCAGGGCAGGGACATGGTGGGGACATGGTGGGGACATGGTGGGGACATGGGGAGCACATGGGGGGACACGGCAGACACAGTGAGGGACACGGGGTCATGTCAGGGACATGGCAATGACATGTCAGGGACACGGGGTAGCGGGAACACAGGGACACATCAGGGACATTTCAGGGACATAGGGACATGTCACAGACACAGAGGGACACATCAGGGACGTGGGGGGACACAAAGGGACATGGGGGGACACAGAGGGACATGGGACACCGGGGGACAGGGGGACAGTGGGGGATCATGGAGGGACATCAGGGAACAGTGGGGGACAGCCGGGAGGACACAGGGGACACAGAGGGACACGGGGACACAGGGGACACAAGGGGACAGAGGGGGACACAGGGGACACAGAGGGACACGGGGACACAGAGGGACACAGGACATGAGGAGACATGGGGGGGACACAGGACACAAAGGGACACAGAGACATTGGGGGACACATGGGGTCAGCAGGGACACAGGGGGACAGGGGACCTGAGGGGACATGGGGACACAGAGGACATGGGGACAGCGGGGACATGGGGACATGGGGACAGTGGGGACACAGGGCAGGGCACAGGTGTGGCCCTGGCACTTGGGGACACAGGACTCGGTGCCACCGCTGTTGTCCCTGGGGTGGGGGGGACACCGTGGGGACACGGGGACATCCTAGAGCTGTGCCACCCCCATGCTGTCCCCATGCTCACCCAGGGCCACCCATCCCATGTGTCCCTCAGTGTCCCCGTGTCCCCCCCGTGCCACCTCCATGCTCCAACTGTCCCCAGGTGTGCCCAGGTGTCCCCACGTCCTGCCTGTCCCCAGGTCCCCCCCACGTCACCACGGGGCCATGTCCCCACGTGTCCCCAAGTCCCCAGCTTGTCCCTGCTCTGCCACGTCCCACCCTCCTTGTGCCTGTCCCCATGTCCCCATGGTGTCCCCAGGGTGTCCCCACGGTGTCCCCACGGTGTCCTCAGCCTTCCACATGTCCCCACGTCCCCTGCACGTCCCCATGTCCCCCCGTGTCACAGTGTCACCCCCATGTCCCCTCTGTGCCATCCTGCGCAGGGCCAGGTCCCTGGTGCCCCACAGTGTCCCCATGTCCCACCCCTGTCCCCGTGTCCCCACAATGTCCCCATCCCCCTGCACACCCCTGTCCCCATGTCCCACCCCTGTCCCTGTGTCCCCACAATGTCCCCATCCCCCTGCACACCACTGTCCCCATGTCCCCAGGCCCGTTGCTGTGTTCCGTCACCCGCCTGTCCCCACATCCCCAACCTCCTACACCTTCCCAATGTCCCCAATGTCACCAACGTCCCAATACCCCCAACACCCCCAGTGTCCCCAGTCCCCCCAATATCCCCAGTGTCCCAAATGTCCCCAGTGTCCCCAGTCCCCCCAATATCCCCAGTGTCCCAAATGTCCCCAATGTCCCCAAATGTCCCCAGTGTCCCCAGTGTCCCCGTGTCACCTCTGGGCCATGATGGGCTGCGCCTGGGGCAGGTGACACTGCACGTTCACCATCTGTCCTGGGTCCCTCATGTCCCCATGTCCCCCAATGTCCCCAACGCGTCCAATGTCCCTGGTGCCCCCAGTATCCCCAATGTCCCCATCATCCCCCYTGTCCCCAATGCCCTGAATGTCCCCAAATGCTCCCAGTATCTCCTGTGTCCCCAYTGTCCCCCGTGTCCCCAGTGTCCCCAATTCCCTCAATGCCCTTCAGTGTCTCCAGTGCCCCCAATGTCCCCACCATCCCCAGAGTCCCCAYTMTCCCCGTGTCACCTCTGGGCCATGATGGGCTGSGCCTGGGGCAGGTGACACTGCACGTTCGCCATCTGCCCGGGGTCCCTGATGTCCCCATGTCCCCAGTGTCCCAAATGTCCCCAGTGTCCCCGATGTCCCCATCATCCCCAGTGTCCCCAGAGTCCCCAGTGTCCCCGTGTCACCTCTGGGCCATGATGGGCTGCGCCTGGGGCAGGCAACACTGCACGTTCGCCATCTGTCCTGGGTCCCTGAAGTCCCCATGTCCCCAATGCCCCCAATGTCCCCAAATGCCCTCAGTGTCCCCGATGTCCCCATCATCCCCAATGTCCCCACCATCCCCAGCGTCCCCGTGTCACCTCTGGGCCATGATGGGCTGTGCCTGGGGCAGGTAGCACTGCACGTTCGCCATCTGCCCGGGGTCGGCATCGCAGATTTTGTCGTCCGTCCGGCCGTAGTTGGCGTCGGCCACCAGGACGACGTCGCTGCCGGGGCAGCGCAGCTCCAGCGGGTACCCCTCGCACGCCAGCTCCCGGCGCGCCAGCCCGAACGGGAGAGCGCCCCGGATCAGCCCTGCAACCCCAACACGGGGTCAGGGAGCCCCCAAACACCCAGGGTACCCCAAACATCCAATCCTGCAGTGCCAGCCTGCACAGCAGTGCCCCCGGGATCAGCCCTGGAACCCCAAATGGGGTCAGGGAATCCCCAAACACCCGGGGTACCCCAATCCCTCCACATCCGATCCCACTGTGCCAGCCCGAATGGGAGAGCCCCCCAGATCAGCCCTGCAACCCCAAATGGGGTCAGGGAGCCCCCAAACACCCGGGGTACCCCAAACACCCAATCCTGCAGTGCCAGCCTGCACAGCAGCACCCCCCAGATCAGCCCTGCAACCCCAAATGGGGTCAGGAAACCCCAAATGGGGTCAGGGAACCCGGGGTACCCCAATCCCTCCCCATCCGATCCCACTTGCCAGCCCGAACGGCAGCGCCCCCCGGATCAGCCCTGGCACCCCAAGTGGGGTCCCCCATCCCCACCTCTGTGCCCCGCTCAGCCCTTGGGGCGCAGGGAGCACCTGGGCCCCAAACCCATCATGGGCCCTTGGCACCCACATCCTGCAGCCCAGCCCCAAACCCCGAACACCTGAACCCCTAACTGAATCCCAAACATCTGGAACCCCAAATCCCAAACACCCTGGACCCCTGATCCCAAACACTGGGATCCCCAATCCCAAACACGCGGATCCCAAATCCCAAACACTGACCAAGATCCCACACCTGGACCCCCAGCCCCCGGTCCCCTATCCCGGTCCCAATCCCGAATTTCCCATTCCCAGATTTTGGACACCCAAGAGCCAGCCCAGCTCGGCGTTGGCCCGGCCTTTGCACACTCACTGTGCACCCCTTACACACTCCTTTACACATGCTTACACAGCTTTACACAGACGCTTACACACTCTTACACACCCTTACCACCCTACACACTCACTGCCCGCACAGCCACTTAGCACACCCTAACAGCCCTTACACATGCTTACACAGTCCCTTACACACTCACTGCGCACCACTGCACACCCACTTACACACCCTTACACAGCCTTACACACTCACTGCACACCCCTTACATACTCACTGCACACCCCTCACAAGCTCTTACAACACTTTTACAACACTCTTACACACCCTTACACACCCCTTGCACACCAGTGACCCTCCGGGGTGTTGTACAGACACAAACCCTTGCCACAACTCTTACACAACCCTTACATAACCCTTTCACACCCCTTACACACGCTTTACACACCCTGGGTGTTACATACCTCACAACCACCCTTACACACTGCTTATACTGCTGGCTGTTGCACAGCCCTTACACACCCATTGCACGGCCCTTACACACCCCTGGGCACCCCTGCGGTGTTGTACGACACAGCTCTTAACACACCCCTTATGCAGCCTTAACACACCCTTACACACCCGCTATAGACTCACTGACACACCCCTTACACCCCCCTTACACACTCGCTAACGACTCACTGCACACCCCTTACACAACCCCTACACACCTCGCTACAGACTCACTGCACACCCCTTACACAATCCCTTACACACCCCTTACACACACCTTGTGCACTCCTGGGCACCCCCGGGGTGTTGTAGAGACACAACCCTTACACACTCCTCACACACCGCCAATCCCTTACACACCCTTACACAGTTTCTTACACACCCTACACACCTGGGGTGTAGTCAGCCCTTACACACCCCTACACACCCATTACACGCCCTTGCACACCTGTGGTGTGCACCAGCTCTGCACAAGTGTTACACAAAACCTTGTACACCTGGGGTGCTGTAGAGCCTTACACAGCCTTACACAGCCTTACACACCCTTACACACCCTTTACACACCCTGGGCACCCGGGGATGTTGTTACACACCTTACACACCCTTACACACCCCCTACCACTCCTTATCCCTGGGTGTTGTACAGCTTTACACAAGCACTTACACACCCCTACACACCCACTGGCACCCCTGAGTGTTGTACACACCTTACACACCCTCCACACCCCTTACACACCCCTTGCACCCCGGGAGTGTTGTACACACCTTACCACAGCCTTACACAGCCCGGGTGTGTTTACAGCCCTTGTTACCCCTCGCACAGCTTAACACCCCCTTGTACACCTGGGGTATTGCACATCCTTACACAACACTTACACACCCCTTGTACACGTCGAGTATTGCACAGCCCTTACACAGCATTACCAACACCCTTACACACCTGGGTTGCACAGCCCTTACACACCCCACACACCCCTTACACACCCCTTGTACACCTGGAATTGCCAACCCTTACACAGCCCTTACACACCCCTTGTACACCTGGGTATTGTGTTACAGCCCTACACAGAACTTTTCAACAGCCGTTACAACCCTGGTACACCTCGAGGATTGCCACGCCCTTACACAGCACTTACACACCCCTTACACACCTGGGTATTGACAGCTTACACACCCCTCCACACACTGAGGTATTGTTCACAGCCTTACACACCCTTACACAGCCCTTAACACCCCTTGTACATCTGGGTATTGCACAGCCCTTACAACAACACTTACACGCCCCTTACACACCTGGGGTATTGTGTACACCCTTACACAGCCCTTACACACTGGGGTATTGTATATAGCCTCTTGCACAGCCCTTACACAGCACTTGTACACCTAGGGTATTGTGTACAGACCTTACACAGTCCTTACAACCCTTACACCCCTTACCCCCCCTTACTCACCCCTTACACACCAGGGTATTGTGTACAGCCCTTACACAGCCCTTACACAACCCTTGTACACCTGGGTATTGCACAGCCTTTACACACCACTTACACAGCCCTTACACACCGTGTGTTTACAACCTTACACAACACTTACACACCCCTTACGCACCTGTTATATTGCACAGCCCTTACACAGCCCTTACACACCTGGGTATTGCACAGCCCTTACACACCACTTACAACAGCCCTTACACACCTGGGGTATTGCAACCCTTACACAAGACTTACACGCCCCTTACACACCAGGGTATTTGTACAGCCTTACACACCCCTTACACAACCCTTACGCACCTGGGGTTTGCACAGCCCTTACACAAGCCATTACATGCCCTTGTAACACTGCGGTATTGTGTACAGCCCTCACACCCCCCTTATACACACCACCCTTACACCCCTTACACACCCACCCCTTCCACCTTACACCGGGGGGGTCGCCCGCCCTCCCCCAGCCCCCGTTCCCTCCCCCCCGCCGCTCCCTCACCGTGCGCGCCGCGGGCAGCAGCCCAGCAGCAGCACGCACCAGAACCGGAGCGGGAGCAGAACCGGGACGCCGGGCGGCCGGGGCGGGGCCGGCGGGCGGGGCGCGCATGGCGGCGGGGCGCGGGGACCCCCCGGGCTCAGCGGGGGCTCCGAGCTGGGGAGAGAAAAAGGGAGGGGGGGATTAATTAATGGGGATTAATGAGGGGGGACAGTTAATGGGGGATTAATGGGGGGGAATCAATTAATGTGGGGTAATTAATGAGGGGGGAATCAATTAATGGGGGAGTTAATTAATGGGGGGTAATTAATGAGGGGAATTAATGAGGGTGAATTTAACGGGGGGTAATTATTGAGGGGTTAAATAATTGCGGGGTGAATTAATGAGGGGTGAAATTAATGAGGGATGAATTATGAGGGGGAATCAATGGAGGATGAATTAATGAGGGGTGAATTAATGGGGGAATCAATTAATGGGGATAAGAGTGGTTAAATGAATGTGGGGAATTATTGAGGGGAAAGCAATGGGGAATTAATAAAGGGTTAAATTAATGGGGGTATTTATTGAGAGGGTAAATAATTGGGGTGAATTAATGAGGGGGTGAATAATGGGGAATCAATTAATGGGGGATTTAATGGGGGGAATTAATGAGGGGTTAAATGAGTGTGGGGGCAATTATTGAGTGGGAAATAATGGGGGTGAATTTAATAAGGGTTGAATTAATGGGGGGGTCATTTATGAGGGGTGAATTAATGAGGGGGGCTGAACTAATGGGGGTGGTTAAATTAATGAGGGGGTTGAATTAATTGGGGGTAAATGAATGAGGGGGGTCAAATTAATTGGGGGGTGAATTAATGACAGACTAAATTAATGAGGGGGGGTTAAATTAATTGGGGGATAATTATGAAGGGGGTCGAATAAAAATGGGGGCTGAATAAATGAGGAGGGTGAAATTAATGACGGGATGAATTAATGAGGGTGAATTAAAGGGGGTTAATCGGACGTGAATTAATGGGGGTTAAATAATGAGGGGTTAAATTAATGAGGGTTAAATTAATGAGGGTTAAAGTAATGGGGCGTGAATTAACGGGGGGGTGAGTTAATGAGGGTGAGTTAATGGGGTGAGTTAAATGGGTGAGTTAATGAGGGGGTGAGTTAATGAGGGGGTGAGTTAATGAGGGAGGGCACCGCGTTGTCCAGCCCCCCCCCATCTGGCCCTCCAATCGAGGGCAGCCGAGCCCCCCCCCAAATCCCCCCCCCAAAGGCGGGGCGATCCCGGACCCCCCCCAATCCGCGGCTGGGCGGCCGGGGGGGCCAAAGCCATTATCGATTATCGATTATCGATTTCCGCCCCCCCGGACCCCCGGCCCCTCACCCCGCGCAGGGCCGATGCGGCGCGGTGCATTGTGGGAAGCTCAGCCCGGTTGCCAGGGGCGACGGCGCCGCGCGCATTGGTGGAGAATCCCCATCGCACCCCCCCCCCCGAATGATGGGGGGGCAGCCCATCCCAGAATGCTCCGCGCGCGACATCCCCCCCCCCACCCCCACCCCCAATTGCACCCCCCCTTGGGAAACTGAGGCGGGGCGACCCCCTCAGCCCCCTCAGCCCCCCCCAAAAACACCTGGGGGTCCCATCCCCTCCCCCCCGCCCCACATTCCCGGGGGGGGGAACAAAACGCGTCCCCCAGGAGGGTCCCCATGGGGGGGGGTCGGGAGGGCCGCACCCCTTTCAAACGCCCCCCCCTCAATTCCCGGCCCCGCCTGTTCCCCACCCCCCTTTATCCTCGGCCCCGCCCTGCTCTCCCCCCCCTCAAATGTCACCCCGGCCCCCGGGACACGCTCGCCCCCTTTGCTCACCCCCCCCCGCTTTCCCAGCCCTTCCCCGCACCTCGGGACCCCCAGTTCCCACGACCCCCCCCCCATTTTCGCAGGACCCACCCCAGATTTACGCGACCCCCCCGTTAAATCCCCCATTGCACCCCCCCATCTAAAGACGCCCTTTCTCACCCCTCCCCATTTCCCGGCGCCCCCCGCCCTCCGCACCTGCGGGCGGCTCCCCCCGGCCCCCCATCCCCCTCCCCCGGGGCCGCTCCCCAGCCGAACGGCGCCCCGGGCCCCCGGACCCCGGACCCCCGGACCCCCCGTACCTGCGGGTTCAGCTCCATGCGGCGATCGCGGCGCGACCCCCGCACCGCCCCGCGCCCGCGGGCTCCCCGCCGGCGGCGCGCCGGAACTGCGGGACCCCCGCCCGCCCCTCCCGGCCCGACAGCGCCGCCGCGGCCGCCGCCGGAACTGCAGCGACCCCTCCCCGCTCTGCAGCGCCGCCGCGGCCACCGCCGGAACTGCAGCGACCCCCTCCCATCCCCCGCCTCTGCAGCGCGCCCGCGGCCACCGCCGGAACTGCAGCGACCCACCCATCCCCACTCTGCAGCGCCGCCCCGGCCGCCGCCGAACTGCAACGACCTCCCCACCCCACCTCACAGCGCCCCCCGCGGCCACTGCCGAACTGCAGCGACCCCTCCCATTCCCCACCCTCACAGCGCCCCCGCGGCGCACGCCGGAACTGCAGCGACCCCTCCCATTCCCACCCATCCATCGCTGTCCCCTCCTGGTCACCACTGGGACTGCAGCGACCCTCCCTCACCCGGGACCACCACTGTCCCCTCGTGGTCACCGCCCCTCCCCCTGCCCGCCCGCCCCCTCCCCCAGGGTCACGGCCGGGACACTGGGGACCATCCCCCACCCATCCCTCACCCCATCCCCACCCTGCGAGCGCCCCCCACGCCGCCACCGGAACTGCAGTGACCCCTCCCCATCCCCCACCCCAACACTGCCCCCTCCTGGTCACCACCGGAGCTGCAGCGACCCTCCCCCTCCTGGGCCGGCCTCTGTCCCCCCGTGGTCACTGCCCTGCCCTCCCCCACCCCCCTCCCGTCCCCTCGCTGTCACCCCCCGGACCCTCCCCCTCCATACGCCCCCTTCGCTGGCCACCCACCGGAACTGCAGCGCTGCCTCGGGGAGGCCTGATGAGGGGTGTTAATGAGGGTCATTAATGAGGGTATTAATGAGGGGCGTTAATGAGGGCTGTTAATGAGGGGCATTAATGAGGGGTGTTAATGAGGGGCGGTAATGAGGGTCATTAATGAGGGGCATTAATGTGGGGCATTAATGAGGGTTGTTAATGAGGGGTGTTAATGAGGGGTSTTAATGAGYGGTCTTAATGAGGGGCGTTAATGGGGGGCATTAATGAGGGTCATTAATGAGGGGCGGTAATGAGGGGTATTAATGAGGGGCGGTAATGAGGGGTATTAATGACGGGCATTATGAGGGGCATTAATGAAGGGATGTTAATGAGGGGGATAAATGAGGGGCATTAATGAAGGGATGTTAATGAGGGGGATAAATGAGGGGTATTAATGAGGGGGCGTTAATGAGGGGCATTAATGAGGGATGTTAAAGAGGCAGGGTAAACTAATGCAGTGGTGAAGGGCAGTAAATAGGCTTGATAAGGGGGGAGTGTTAATGAGCAGCGCTGTTAATTAGGGGCGTTAATGAAGATGGGCGGGGCAGGAGTGAGCCAGAGCTTCAGTGATGGGGGGAGTGTTAATGAGGGAGGGTGCTAATAAGGGGCGTTAATGAAGGTAGGTGTCAGTGGGGTGAGCTTTAGGGAGGAGTCTTAATAAGGGGGAGCATTAACGGAAATGTTAATGAAGGAGCATTAATGAGAAAGGTTAATGAGCTGAGGGTTATGATGTGAGGCTTCTTAAACCAATTAACAGGCAGGCCCATCCCAGGTAATGAGTAATTAAGAGCAGCAGGAGCCCTGCTAATCGCTGTCATCAGSCATATATTAGCATATGCTAATGAGCTGGGGTAATTAAACAGCAGCTTGTTAATTGTACAAGGATAGYAAAGGAAGGTGCATTAATTGACACAGACGACAGAGCAGGGTTTATTGGGGGCCTCATTACTTTAATTAAAGGGGTTAATTAATGAGCCCTCGTGCAAGGCAGGAGGCTGGGAGTGCAAGCCCCGCCCCTGGCCCACTCAGCCCCGCCCTTCCCCTGTCAATCATGTTTGTCCCGCCCCTCRGAACAAACCCCGCCCATCACACGTCAATCCCGCTCAGCCCCGCCCCCTGCCCGTGGCCCCGCCCCTCGGCGCGTTCGAGTTTAATGAACGGGGCAGGGGCGGGGRGATCTCCAGACTGACGGCAGCTCCTACCAATGGAGAGCGAAGACGGTGGGACTCTGGGCCGCGCTGGCCAATGGAACGGCAGTGGGTGGGACTCAGACATCGCTGGCCAATGGGAAGCGGGGGCCGGGCGGCGCAGCCAATGAGCGGCYGGAGCGGSYGATGGGCGGGGCCCGCGGGAGCACGGGGCCCGTGAGGGGAAAGGCGGCGGGAGCGGGAGAGAGGTGAGGGGGTACCGGGATATCGCGATAGACGCCGCGATAGACAGCGGGATACCGGGATAGAGGCCGCGATACACAGCGGGATGTACTCCGGGATATGGGGATAGACACCGTGATAGGCACCGGGATATCGGGAGAGCGGGTACCGGGGAAAACCGGAGAGCAGAACTCCGGCGTATCGGGTCATCGGGGTACCGGAGTGCAGGGAGCGGGGCTGGAGAGGGTGAGCGGGATACCGGGGCACCGGGGCTGGGGCACCGGGGGAGCCGGAGAGCGGTGAGCGGAGGGAACGGGACCGGGGATCGGCAGGAACACGGAGGGGGAGGAGGAGACCGGCGACACCGGGGGGGGAACCAGCGGAGACCGAAGGGCGCCGGGGGGCAGAGAGAGCGGTGAGCGGCGGGAGCGGGCCCGGGGGCTCCGGAGGCACCGGCACCGGGGGTCCCGTGCCCGGCGGGGCGAACCGGGGGGCGCGGGCCTGCGGGGGGGGCGGGGAAGGGTCTGGGGTCCCCTCACCCCCCCCGGGGCTGTCACCCCCTCCCCAGGGGGCGGGGCCTGGGAAGGGAGCGGGCGTTGCCATGGGACTGGTTGGGGCYGGGCCTTTGAAGGGGGCGTGGTCTGGATGTGCAATAGGAAATAAGGGGCGTGTCCCGTGAATGGGCGCGGCGCTGGCGTTGCCATAGCGACAGAGGGCGCGCGGCGTTGCCATGGGGACGGGCACGGCCCCAGGAAGGGGGCGTGGTCAGTTGCCATGGTGATGGGGCGTGACTTAAGAAAGGGGCGGTGCCAGCGAGCTGTTGTCATGGTGACGGGGGCGTGGTTTGAGTGAAGGGGCGTGGCCCATCAGGGCGTGGTCCCTGGGGAGGGAAGGGGGGGCGCTCCCGGTGCCCCCGGGATGGATTTGGGGGGGCCCGGGGGGCGTGGCCGGGCCAGGCCCCGCCCTCCCCCATTCCCGGGGGTTCGGGAACAAGGCCGGGAGGCACGGGCGGCACCGGGACACCGGGGGGACGGGAGGGGACAGCAGGGCGGGGATGCTCCCCGGGGGGCCCGGCTGGGGCTGGGACCCCCCGTTCCAGCTGTGGGTGCAGGCGCTGCTCTGGGCGCTGCTTTTGGGGCGCCTCCTCCGCTACGGGGGGGGCCAGGCCCGGGGGGAGCCCCCCCGCGAGCAGCCCGGCCCGGGGGCGCCCCAAAACCGGGGAGGGACCCCCCAGAGTGAGCCCTGATGGGAGGAGGGGGTAGAAGGACACCCCCAAGGTCCCTCCTTGTCCCCCCGAGTCGTCTGGGGGGTCCCTGGGGGGGGGGGGGCTGCTCCTGCCTCAGTTTCCCCGATCAGCGGGGGGTCAGTGCCCCCCCAGCGGGGTCACTGGTCCGACTGGGCCGTACTGGGAGCCCCCGGGGACAGCGGCCGGCGACAGCTCCGGACACGGTGAGGGGGCCCGGGGGATGTGGGGTGGCCTCGGGCCCTTTTGGGGTCCCCCTGTCCCCTCCCGTTCCTCGGGGTCCCTCTGGGGGTCCTCAGTCTGCTTTAGGGGGGAGCTCTGTGTTTTGGGGTGTCCCATGTCCCCTGAGGCGGTTCCATGTCCCTTTGGGTTAGCCCTTGTCCCCTTTGGAGTGTCCCTTGTCCCCTTTGGGGTGTCCCTTGGGGACACTCCCACGTCCCCCTGTCCCCTCGATGTCCCCAAGGACCCCGCCCTGGTGCTGTCTCTGTCCCTCCCGGTGCTTTTGGGGTCCCCACAGTCCCAAAGCGGGGCCAGCTCAGGGGACAGGGGGACAGGGGACAATAGGGACAATGGTGACGAGGGGACAGAGGGGACACAGGGGGCACTTTGCCCTGTGGGTGCTGGACAGGCAGAAGGTGACCCAGGGGGACACAGGGGGACATCAGGGACACAGGGGGGGACATGAGAGGACATCAGGGACACAGGAGGGGACACGGGGGGACAACCCCAGCACGGGGAGGTGACAGAGGAGGGGACTGGGAATGCAGGGGTGGGGGGGGGACACTGGTGACATCGGGTCTGGGGCCATTGGTGTCCCCAGGGTGTCTCCAGGTGTCACACAGGTGTCCCACAGGTGTCCCCAGGGCCTCTGGTGGCCTTCCAAGGTGTGTCCCCATTGTCCCCATTGTCCCCAGGTGTCCCCACGCCCCCCAGGATGGCCCCCAGGGCCATCCCTGTCCCCCCAGTGTGTCACCCCCCCACCACCTGGGCTGTCCCCAATGTGTCCCTTGTCCCTCTGGGTGTCCCCAATGTGTCCCCTGCCCCCCCCAGGGGGTCCCTGAGGTGTCCCCTGTCCCCTTGGGGTGTCCCCAGGGGGTCCCTGAGGGGTTTTTGGGGCCCCTGGAGGGTGTTTGGGTCCCTGGGGATTTGGGAACTCCAGGGGTGTTGGGGTCTCTGGGGGGTTTAGGGGCATTTTGTGCTTTTTCTGCCCCCCCAGATCCTGCTGAGCTTCGAGGACCTGACAGGATCTGACCCCAGAGCACCAGGAGCACCGAAATGCACGGCTGGACCCCAAAAATGCACGGCTGGACCCCAAAATAGACACCTGAACCCCAAAATGCCCAGCTGGACCCCCAAATCCTCTAAAGCACCTCGTAAAGCCTGAACCCCCAAACCTGGAGATACCTGKAATCCCCCTGAAGCCCAGGGAGTTTGGGGGGTCCCGGGGCTGGGACCCCGTGTTTTGGGGTTTTGGGGTGTCCCCGGGTGGTGTTTGGGGTGTTCCCAGGGCTGTCACCCCCTYTTTTGGGGGTTTTGGGGTTCCCAGGGCTGCGACCCTCATCTCTGGGGTCTGGGGGTGTCCCAGGGCACCTCCCCTGTTTTAACCTCCCCCAGATGGAAGCCCCCCCCCCTTTGTCCCCGAATGGGGGTCCCCAAAACCGGGGGGGTCCCCAAAAGCCACTGGGGAGTGCCCCAATCCCCCAAGGCTTTGTTGTGAATGAGTTTGGGACAAATCAATAAAGTTTGGGAGAAAAATCGGATTTGGAAATTTTGGGGTCCTCCCAAAGTGGGGGTTCCCATGGGTCTGGGGGGAACCCATGGGTTTGGGGTGTCCATGACTTTGGGGGCCCTGGAATTGGGGTYACCCGTGGGGTTAGGAGGGCACGGTGGTTTTGGGGACCCACAGTGGGTCATGGGAGCCCATGGTGGGGGGACCCCATAAGTGTGGGAGGATCCCTTGGTATTGGAGGGAGATCCATGATTTTGGGGGTCACCCCATGGATTTGGGGTGACCCCATGGGTTTGGGGTGTCCCTGGTTCAGGGGGGTATTCAGTTTGGGGGGGCCTGGAATTGGGGGGCACCCCAATCGCTTTGGGGGGTGCTCCATGGGTTGGGGGTGACCCCATGTGTTTATGGGGGCTCCATGGTTTTGGGGGGGCTCCATGTGTTTGGGGTGACCCCATGTGATTAGGGGGACTCCATGGGTTTAGGGGGGGCTCCATGGGTTGGGGGTGACCCCAATGGGTTTGAGATGACCCCATTGGTTTGGGGTGACCCCATAGGTTTGGGGGTCCTTGCAATTGGGGGTCCCCATTTTCGGGGGCTGGGGGATCCCAGCGGTGGGTGTGGCCTCCACCAATGGGCGTGGTCTCTCCAGAAGGGGCGTGGTCTTTTTCTATCCGGGCGTGGCTTAAACAGATGGGTGTGTCTTAGTGCCAGAGGGGCGGAGACCGATGGATGTGGGCGTGGCTTGGCTGGACGGGCGTGGCTTAAGCGCCGTTYTGGGCGTGGCTTTCCGTGGGCGCGGCCGCGCGGGGCGGCTCCACCCCGAGGCGCGCGCGCGCGGCGGCCGCGGCTCCTCCTCCGAGCGGGCGCGCGCGGGCGGGGCGGGGGCGGAGGAGGAGGAGGAGGAGGAGGAGGAAGGGGCGCGGGAGGGGGGGCCGGCGGTGCCGCGGGGGGGGCCATGGCGGTGCCGCCGCCGCCGCCGCCGGGCCCCGAGCAGGCCCCGCGGTACCAGGAGTGGATCCTGGACACCATCGACTCGCTGCGTTCGCGCAAGGCGCGGCCGGACCTGGAGCGCATCTGCCGCATGGTGCGGCGGCGGCACGGCCCCGAGCCCGAGCGCACCCGTGCGGAGCTGGAGAAGCTGATCCAGCAGCGCGCCGTGCTCCGCGTCTCCTACAAGGGCAGCATCTCGTACCGCAACGCCGCCCGCGTGCAGCCGCCGCGCCGCCCGCCGCCGCCCGCCCGGCGCCCGCCGCCCGTCAGCCTCCGCGACACCGCGCGGCTGCTCGGCGGCGACGGCCGCCTCACCCGCGGCCGCCTCCAGGGCTCGGCCGCGCCTGGCCGGTGCGGGGGGGCGGCCGGGCGGCCCCCGGGCGGCGGCGGCGGCCGAGCGGGCGGCGGGCCCCGGCCCGAGGCGCACCCGTGCTGGCGCCATCGCCAAACGAGCCCGGGGAGCCGCGAGAGCGGGCAATACGCGGAGAGTAGAGGGCGCGGAAGGTGAGGAGGGGGCGTGAGGGGAGCGGCGCGGGGGCCTGAGGGAAGCGGCGAGGACTCGAGGGGAGCGGCGAGGGACTTGAGGGGAGCCGCGGGGGCTGAGGGAGCGGGGGACCCGCGCATTGGTGAGGGGGACGCGGGAAGCGGGGGGACCGTGAGGGCTGGCAAGGAATGGGTCATGGGGCACTGGGGTTGAGGGGACCCGAGGGGGCATCGAAGGGGAGGTTATGAGGGGCTGGGGGGACGGTCGGGGGTCGTGAGGGGGCACTGGGCAGGAGGAGAGGCGGCCGGGAGTCGTGAGGAGGAGCGCGGAAGGGGGGACGGATGAGGGGCTGAGGATGCGGGGATCGTGAAAGGGGCACCGGGTGGGTGCTGCTCGTGAGGGCCGAGGGGGGGCCCTGAGGGGACACGGGGAGGGGCCTGGGGTCGTTGAGGGGGAGCGCGGGAAGGGGACGAGTCATGAGGGAAAGAGGCGGGTCCGGGGACAGGGGATGGTGGGGGGACCCTGAGGGGTGCCAGGGCCGTGAGGGAGAGCGCGGGAAGGGCCGGGGGTCTCGGGGGGCTGAAAGGAGCGGGGGGCCCGGGGGTCGTGAGGGAGCACCGAGAGCTGAGAGGAACGGGGGGGCACGGGAAAGGTTCGGGGATCGTGCGGGAGCACCGGGGGGTCCTGAGGGGATCCTGAGGGTGTGAGGGTCGTGAAGGGAGCGCGGGAAAGGGGGGGAGACATGGGGGGCCCGAGGGTCGTGAGGGGGCCCCGGGAGGAATGGTGGGCTCTGTGAGGGGGGCCCTGAGGGGACACTGGGGAACGGACCGTGAGGGGTTCGAGGGTCGTGAGGGGGAACAGGGAGGGCTGAGGGGACCCTGAGGGCATGGAGGGGACTGGGGGGCTCTGGGGGGTGACCCTGAGCGGGCCGGGGGTGAGGTGGTGGGAATTTGGGGGTGTCCGAGGGGGCCGGGGGGCTCTGGGGGAACCGGGGACAGGAGGGCTGAGGGGGCACTGGGGACCTGAGGGGACCCCTGAAGGGTTGGTGGGGACAGAGGGGTGACACAAGGTGGAGGGACGGGATGCAGGACACAGAGAAAGGGACCTGGGGAGGGAGCCTGAGGGGATTTAGGGGTCCCCTGAGGGAACTGGGGCAGCTGAGGGGACCTGGGGGGGTCTCCTGAGGGGACCTGGGGGCCTGAGGGGGTTGGGGACACCCTTTAGGGGACCTCTGAGGGGTCAGCAGAGATCTCAAGGGGATGTTGGGGACCCCCAAGAGGACTTGGGTGACCTGGAGAGGGGGGAACAGGGACAGGGGGATGTAGGGGACCTGAGGTGACAGTGGGYACCTGAGGGGGTTTTGGGGTCACCAAGAGCCAGGACTGGATGGGGGTGGGGGCTGGGACGTTGGGGGAACCCCAGGACAAGTTGGGGGGGGACAATGACAATTCTGGGGTGACAGCTCTTGGGAGGGGGTGGAATTGGGGGATCCTGGGTTTGAGGGGAAACCTGCAGGACTGGGGGGTTCATTTTTGGGGGTGTCCTGGATTGGGAGGGTGACTTTCAGGACTAAGTGTTCTGAAGTTTTTGGGGGGTGGTGTCACACTGAGGGGGGGTCAAGGAGCAGCTTTGGAGCCCCTGTTGTGGTGAGGGCTGTCGATTTTGGTGTCAGGGCTCTACAATTTTTGGGGACCACAGACTTTTGGGGGGCTGTAGATTGTCGGGGGGGGGAGTCTCATCTCCTGGGGTTCTCTGTGGGGTGATGCTCATGGTTTTGGGGACCCCCAGCCCCCCTGCAGCAGCAGCGAGGCCTCAGCGCGGGAGGAGGAGGAGGAGGAGGAGGATGAGGATGAAGAAGACGAGGACGGGACGGGCTCGGAGGCCTCGGAGGACGCGGGGCCCCCCCGGCAGCTGAACGGGGAGGGCCGGGGGGGGCCCCCCCTGCGCCCCCCGGGGCAGCCGCCCCCCGAGCGGCCCCCCCAGCCCAAGGCCTGCGCCCCGGGGGAGGGGGGCTGCCAGCACATGGCCCCCCTCAAAAAGGAGGGGGCCTTTGGGCAGCCCGACAGAGCAGGTACTGGGGGGGCAGCGGGCTTTGGGGGTGATGGGGGTCGGGGGCTTTAAGTTTGGGGGG
>NDFG01000158.1:116615-129907 GCA_002167245.1 Sporophila hypoxantha
GTTACCTGGCTGTAGGAGAGGTTACCTGGCCATGGGAGGGGTTACCTGGCCATGGGAGGGGTTACCTGGCTATAGGGGGTGTTACCTGGCTGTAGGAGAGGTTACCTGGCTGTGGGAGGGGTTACCTGGCTATAGGGGGTGTTACTTGGCTGTAGGAGGGGTTACCTGGCTGTGGGAGGGGTTACCTGGCTGTAGGAGGGGTTACCTGGCTGTGGGAGGGGTTACCTGGCTGTAGGAGGGGTTACCTGGCTGTGGGAGGGGTTACCTGGCTGTAGGAGAGGTTACCTGGCTGTGGGAGGAGTTACCTGGCTATAAGGGGAGTTACCTGGCTGTAGGAGGGGTTACCTGGCTGTGGGAGGGGTTACCTGGCCGTGGGAGGGGTTACCTGGCTGTAGGAGGGGCACAGCTGAGGATTGGGGGGGTGTTACCTGCCCGTGGGGCCCAGGTGAGCATTGAGGGAGTGTTACCTGGCTGTGGGAGGGGTTACCTGGCTATAGGGGGTGTTACCTGGCTATAGGAAGGGTTACCTGCTCGTGGGGCCCCAGGTGAGCATTGAGGGGGGTTACCTGGCTGTGGGAGGGGTTACCTGGCTGTAGGGGTGTTACCTGGCTGTGGGCCCCAGGTGAGCACTGAGGGGGGGTTACCTGGCTGTAGGAAGGGTTACCTGGCCGTTGGAGGGGTTACCTGGCCATGGGAGGGGTTACCTGGCTGTGGGAGGGGTTACCTGGCTGTGGGAGGGGTTACCTGGCTGTAGGAGGGGTTACCTGGCTGTAGGAGGGGTTACCTGGCTGTGGGAGGGGTTACCCAGCCATGGGAGGAGTTACCTGGCCGTGGGAGGGGTTACCTGGCTATAAGGGGGGTTACCTGGCTATAAGGGGGGTTACCTGGCTATAGGAGGGGTTACCTGGCTGTGGGAGGGGTTACCTGGCTGTGGGAGGGGTTACCTGGCCATGGGAGGGGTTACCTGGCCGTGGGCCCCAGGTGAGCCCGGGGCCGTGCCAGGCGGGCCCTGACCCCCCTGCCCCCCAGCGGTACCAGGCTGAGATCAATGACCTGGAGAACCTGGGCGAGATCGGCAGCGGCACCTGCGGGCAGGTGTGGAAGATGCGCTTCCGCAAGACCGGGCACGTCATCGCCGTCAAGGTGCGCGCGGGGGGGACACCTGGGGACACCTGGGACACCTGGGGACAGCGGGGGGACACCTGGGACACCTGGGACACCTGTGACCCCCCTGGTGACACCTGTGATCCCCCTGGTGACATCTGTGATTCCCCTGGTGACACCTGTGATCCCTCTGGGACACCTGGGACCCTCTGTGGTACCTGTGACACCTGTGACTCCCCATGACACCTCTGACCCTCTGGTGACACCTGTGCCACCTGTCACCCCTCCCTGGTGACCCCTGGTGACATCTGTGACCCCTCCCCATGACACCTGTGACACCTCTGACCCCTGGTGACACTGGTGACACCTGTGACCTCCCATGACACCTGTCCCCCCCCCCGATTCCCTGGTGACACCTGTGACCCTCTGGTGACCCCCCCCATGACACCTGTGACACTTGTCACCTCCCCTCCCGTGACCCTTGGTGACACCTGTGGCCCCCAGTGACACCTGTCACCCCCTGGGTGACCCCTGTGACCCCTGGGTGACCCCTGGTGTCACCTGTCCCCCCCCATCGCAGCAAATGCGCCGCTCGGGGAACCGCGAGGAGAACAAGCGCATCCTGATGGACCTGGACGTGGTGCTCAAGAGCCACGACTGCCCCTACATCGTGCAGTGCTTCGGCACCTTCATCACCAACGTGCGTACCTGGGGCACCTGGGCACACCTGGGGCACCTGGGGGAGCACCTGGGCACACCTGCGGCACCTGGGCACACCTGGGCACACCTGGGGGCACCTGGGGGGGCACCTGGGGCTATGGGCATCACCCCTGCATCGTGCAGTGCTTCGGCACCTTCATCACCAACGTGCGTACCTGGGGGGGCTGAACACACCTGGGGCACCTGGGGGGGCACCTGGGCACACCTGCGGCACCTGGGCACACCTGGGGGCACCTGGGGAGGCACCTGGGGCTATGGGCACCCCTACATCATGCAGTGCTTCGGCACCTTCATCACCAACYTGSGTACCTGGGGCACCTGGGCACACCTGGGGCACCTGGGCGGGCACCTGGGGGGGCACCTGGGGTTATGGGTATCATTCCTACATCGTGCAGTGCTTCAGCACCTTCATCACCAACGTGGGTACCTGGGGGGGCCTGGAGGGCTGAGGGGGTCTGGATCCATCCATGGGCCCCCCAGTGCTGCTCCCAGTGCTCCCAGTGCCCTCCCAGTGCTCCCCAGTCCCCCCCAGTGCCCCCAGTTCACCCGCGTCCCTCCCACGTCCTCCCAGTCCCCCCCAGTGCTCCAGTCCCACCCCCAGTGCCCCCCGTTCACAGGACCCAGTGCTCCCAGGTTCCCCAGTCCATCCAGGTCCCCCCAGTGGCCCCAGTTCACGGGTCCCCCCCAGAACGACGTGGTTCATCGCATGGAGCTCACTGGCACCTGCGCCGAGAAACTCAAGAAAGAGAATCCAGGGCCCCATCCCGAGCGGCACTCCCGTGGAGATGCCGGTGGCCAGTGAGTGACAGAGGGACCCCACTGGTGGACAGTGGGGGAGATTGGCGGAACACTGGGAGGACATCGGGGAATATGCAGAGGTGCTCGGGGATCCTGGCGAAGGTGATGGTGGCAGTGAGTGAACAGAGGGGACGCGGGGACATGTTGGGGAGGATTGAGGGACACTGGGGACATTGGGGATACACAGTGTGTCGGGTCTGGGGCTGGGTAGGTGAGCAATGGGGCCAGGACTTGGAAACACAGTGGGCTTTTTGGCAGTGACAGTGCAGTGGACAATGGGGACACTGGGGGACATTGGGGGATACACACTGTCGGTCTTGGGGTTCTGCGGCAAGATGAGAGTGGCAAGTGAGGGGACAATGGGGACACTGGGGGACATTGGGGGATGCGCAGGGTGACTCTGGGGTTCTGGGCAAGATGACAGTGGCAGTGAGTGACAGGAGAGACACTGGGGATGATACAGACATTGGGGACATTGGGGACATCTGGGGGATTGGAGACACTGGGGACATTGGGGACACTGGGGACACCTGGAGCCTTGGGGATACTGGGGAGATTTGGGACAATGGGGACACTTGGGGACGCTGGGGGCATTGGGGAAACCAGGGACACTGGGGACACGTGGAGCCTTGGGGACACTGGAGGCACTGGGGACACTGGGGACATGAAGAGCACGCAGAGTGGCTCTGGGGTTCTGGGCAAGATGACAGTGGCAGTGAGCGACAGCGGGGACACTGGGGATATTGGGGACATCTGGGGGGATTAGAGACACCGGGGACATTGGGGACACGGGAGACAGTGGGGGCATTGAGGGGGACAGGGGGGACAACAGGGACATTGGAGGCACTGGGGACACTGGGGACATTGGGGACAATAGAGGCACTGGGGACATTGGGGACACCAGAGATGTTGGGGACACCTGGAACCTTGGGGACATTGGGGAGATTTGGAACAATGGGGACACGGGACAATGGAAGCATTAGGGACACTGGGGACATGCAGGGTGGCTCTGGGATTCTGGGCAAGATGATGGTGGCAGTGAGTGACAGCAGAGGGAACAGCGGGGACACTGAGGGACAATGAGGGCACTGGGAGCATTGGGGACATCTGGGGGCATTGGAGACACCGGGGACATTGGGCGCACTGGGACACCTGGAGCCTTGGGGACACTGGGGAGATTTGGGACAATGGGGACACTTGGGGACATTGGGGAAACCAGGGACACTGGGGACACTGGGGACATGGAGGACACACAGGGTGGCTCTGGGGTTCTGGGCAGGATGGCAGTGGCAGTGAGTGGCCCTTGGGGCGTTGGGGACACCCAGGGGTCCTGGCATCCTGTGCAGGATGGTGCTGATGGTGAGGGACACTGGGGACACTGGGGACATTGGGGACAGGCAGGGGGTCCCCAGGATCCAGCGCCCCATTCCCAAGTGGGCAGGATGACAGTGACAGTGAGCAGGGTGACAGTGACAGGGAGCAGGGTGACTGTGACGTTGAGCAGGGTGACAGTGACAGTGAGCAGGGTGACAGTGACGTTGAGCAGGGTGATGGTGGCACAGAGGTGACACCGGGGGACTGTCACTGCTGTACCTGAAGGAGAAGCACGGGGTGAGCCACAGGGGGACACTGGGGACAGTCAGGGTGTTCTGGGCAGGGTGATTCTGGCACATGGTGACAGAGAGGTGACACTGGGGACAATTCCTGTCCCACAGATTGTGAAGGTGCTGCTGTACCCAAAGGACAAGCACAGGGTGACCCACAGGGGACATTGGGGACAGGGGGTGTTCTGGGCAGAGTGACAGTGACAGTGGGCAGGGTGATGGTGGCACAGAGGTGACACAGAGGTGACACTGGGGACAGGGCATGTTCTGGGCAGGGTGATGGTGGCACAGAGGTGACACTGAGGTGGCACAGAGGTGACACTGGGGACAATCCCGTCCCGCAGATCGTGAAGGCGCTGCTGTACCCAAAGGACAAGCACTGGGTGACCCACAGGGGACACTGGGGACAGGGGGTGTTCTGGGCAGGGTGACAGTGACAGTGGGCAGGGTGATGGTGGCACAGGGTGGCACAGAGGTGGCACAGAGGTGACACTGGGGACAGGGGGTGTTCTGGGCAGGGTGATGGTGGCACAGGGTGGCACAGAGGTGACACTGGGGACGATCAAACTCTGCGACTTCGGCATTCAGCGGCCGGCCTGGTGGAATCCAAGGCCAAGACCCGGAAGCGCGGGGCTGTGCGGCCTTAACTGACGGTGAGGGGACATGGGGAGCATCCCCTGGGACATTGGGGACATGGGGACATCCTGGGAACATCCCGGAGCGCGGGCTGTGCGGCCTACATGGCGGTGAGGGGACATGGGGGACACAGGACAGCCCCCAGAGCGGGGCTGTGCGGCCTACATGGCGGTGAGGGACCAATGGGACATGGGGACAGGGTTCGGGACATCCCCTGGGACACGGGGACACAGGGACATCCCCGCGGAGCGCAGGCTGTGCGGCCTACATGGCGGTCAGGGGACATGGGGAATCCCTGGGGACATGGGCCATCCCTGGGACACAGGACATCCCCTGGAGCACCAGGGGTGTGCCGTGATCCATATGCGATGCGCAATGATAGGGGACATGGGACCATGCCCTGGGACAGCAGGGACATCCCTGGAGCAACGGGGTGGTGCGGCCTTCATGGCGGTGAAGGGACATGGGGACCTCCTGGGACAATTGGGACAACAGGGACAGCCCCCGGAGCATGGGTGTGTTGGCCTCATGGCAAGTGAGGGGACACTGGGGACATGGGACACTGAGACGTAGGGACATTTGTGGGGTGGCATCTTGGGACACTGGGGCCATTGGTGGGACAACTGGGGACAACTGTGGGGACATTGGGGCCACTGGGAACATGCCGCCACCCCAGAGTGGGCTCTTGGGGGGGGATCAGGGGGTGTTGGGGATCCTGCCGGGTTGGGGATTTAGGGGATCTCCCAGGTTTGGCGGTTCTGGGTGCTTGGGGTTCCCAGGTTTTGGGGTTTGGGGTTCCCAGGTTTGGGGTTTTTGGGGTTTGGGGTTCCCGGTTTGGGGGTTCTGGGTGTTCAGGGTTCCCATGTTTGAAGGTTGGCGTTAGACAAGTTGAGCTGTGGTCCAAGTATGGAGCGTTAGCAGTCCGCGAGGAGCTTCCACTGGAAGAGTTCAGATTTGAGGTGCTCGCATATTTCGGGGTGGGCTTCTACCGGGTGTTTGCGACCAATAGCGGTGGGCGGGGTCGCATTGCTTTGCTACTTGGGAGATTCCGGAGGTTCCATGAGTGTCTGATCCACAGGATTGGCGCGCGTTATGTGGAGGTATCCAGGCGTCTATCGGGGTCGCGAGGGTAGGTTGTGGGTGGGTCTGGCTGGCGTCCATGTTTGGGTTTGCAGGTTCAGTTGGGGGTTCCCAGATGTTGGTTGGGTTCTGGGTGCAGGGGTTCTCAGGTTTGGTGTTCAGCGCGGTTCCCATGGGTGGAGGGGTTGGGGGGGTTGGGGTTCTGGGTGTTAGGTCGATTTTGGTCTGGGTTCCAGGTGGGTTCCCAGGTGGGTTTCAGGTTCCGATTTGGGGTTTGGGGGTTTCCCAGGTTATTTGGGGTTGGGTGTTCGGTTCCCATGTTTGGGGTTTGGGGGGTTCTGGGTGTTTGGGGGTTACCCCAATGTGTTGGGGTTTGCAGGTTTCAGGTTTGGGGGTTCCCAGTTTGGGGTTTGGGGTTCTGGGTGTTTGGGGGTTCCACGGTTGGGTTCAGGGTTCCATGTTTTGGGGTTTGGGGTTCTGGGTTTTGGGTTCCAGGTTTGGGGTTCAGGTTTCGAGGTTTGGGGTTCCGTTTGGGGTTTGGGGGTTCCCAGGTTGGGTTTGGGGGTTCCGGGTTTGGGGGTTCTGGGTGTTTGGGTCAGTTGGGGTTTGCAGGTTTGCGGTTTTGGGGTTCCGGGTTTGGGGTTTGGGGTCCGTTTGGGGGTTGGGGTTCAGGTTTTGGTGTCTGGGGTTCCCGGGTTTTGGGGGTTCTGGGTGTTTGGGGTTCCCAGGTTTGGGGTTTGCAGGTTTCCAAGGTTTGGGGGTTCCAGGTTTCGGGTTTGGGGTTCTGGGGCCCTCGCCCCCCCCCCACCCGTGCCCCAAACGCTGCCCCTCCCCCACCCGAGCGCATCGACCCCCCGACCCCACGAAGCCCGACTACGACATCCGCGCCGACGTGTGGAGCCTCGGCATCTCCCTGGTGAGTGCTGCCCCCTCAGGGTCCCCTCAGTGTCCCCCAATGTACCAAACTCCTCGGCATCTCGCCTGTGAGTGCTGCCACCTCAGTGTCCCCTCAGTGTCCCTCAGTGTCCCCAATGTCACCCAACGTCCCTCGGCATCTCCTGGTGAGTGCTGCCCCTCAGTGTCCCCTCAGTGTCACCACAGTGTCACCAGAGTGTCCCCAGGGTCCCTAAACATCAACCCAGTGTCACCCAGTGTCCCTCGGCATCTCCCTGGTGAGTGCTGCCCCACAGTGTGTCACCACAGTGTCCCGAGGGTCCCTGAATGTCACCCAGGTCACCCAGTGTCACCCAGGGTCCCCAAACATCACCCAGCTGTCCCCAAAGTGTCCCCGACCCCCCCACAGTGTCCGGCTGGCCCAACCACCTCTGGTCGCCCAGTGTGTCCCTCACGGTGCACCATCAGCCCTGCAGTGCCAACACTCCCTACACCATGTCACTTGTCCCTGCACAGCTGTCACACCTGTGTGTCACACCTGTCACCTGTGTGTGTTGTCCACAGCCTGTGTGTCACACCTGTGTGTCAACACCTGTCACGCTGTGTGTGTCACACCTGTGTGTAGCGCGTGACTGTCCACCTGTCCTGCTGGAGTCAGCACCTGTGTCACCTGTCTCCTGGCACAGCTGTCCCCATGTGTGTGTCACACGTGTCCCCAGGTGGAGCTTGGCCACGGGCAGTTTCCCATACACAGAACTGCTGTCCCTGTGTGTCGTCACACACTGTGTGTGTCAGCAACCTGTCACACTGTGCACAACCTGTCACACCTGTGTGTGTTCATACACCTGTCACACCTGTGTCACACACTGTCCCCAGGTGGAGCTGGCCACGGGGCAGTTCCCATAACAGAACTGCCTGTCAGCCTGTGTGTGTTCACACCAGCTGTCACACTGTGTGTGTCACACTGTGTGTGTCACACCTGTCACACTGTGTCACACCTGTGGTGTGTCACACCTGTCACCAACCTGTGTGTGTCACACCTGTGTGCTGTCCCCTGTTCACACCTGTGTCAACACCTGTCCCTAGGTGGAGCTTGGCTCACGGGGCAAGTTCCTGTACCTAGACCTGCTTGTTCTGTCTTCTTGTGTGTGTCAACATGCTTGTCACACCTGTGTCAGCACCTGTCCCGACAGGTGGAGCTGGCCACGGGGCAGTTCCAGTACCAGAACTGCTGTCCCTGTGTGTGTTCACACCTGTCACACCTGGTGTCCCCAGGTGGTAGCTGGCCACGGGGCAGTCCCCGTCATCCAAATCGCAAGCGGATTTCGAGGTGCTGACCAAGGTGCTGGCAGGAGGATGCCGCCCCTGCTGCCCCGGCATGGGCTTCTCCGGGACTTCCAGGCCTTCGTCCGGGAACTCGGTGCGGGGTACACGGGGACAGCGGGGACACTGGGGGAGCATGGGGACACATCTGGGACACTCTGGGGACAGCGGGGGACGCGGGGGACATGTGGGGACATGGGGAACACACTGGGGACACAGGGAACAGCGGGGACAGCGGGGGACATGGGGACACACGGGACGACACGGGGGACAGCGGGGGACAGCGGGGGGACATGTGGGACACCACTTGGGGACACCGGGGACAGCGGGGGACAATGGAGGGCAGGGGGGACATGGGAACAATGGGGACACAGTGGGGTTGGTTGTTTTGTTTTTGTTAGGGGTTGCATGTGGGTGTTTTTGGGGTTTGGTTTTGGGATGTTATTTGGGTTGGTGTTTTGTTTGGTTGTTGGGTGGCGTGGGGTTTTGTGGTGGGGTGTTTTTGTGGTGGGGTGGGGGTGTGGGGTGGGGGGGTGGGGGGGTGGTGGGGGGAGCAACCCCCAGGGGACTGGAGAGCAGGGGGACATTGGAACATAGGGACACACTGGGGACACGGGGACAGCGGGGGACAGCGGGGGGACATGGGACACACTGGCGGACATGGGGACACGTGGGGACACCCAGGGGACATGGAGAGTAGGGGGGACATGGAGAGCAGGGGGACTAGGGGACATGAGGACATGGGACACACTGGGACATGGGGGATACAGGGGGGACACAGGGGACATGGGGACGGACACGGGGACATGTGGGAACACACAGGGGACGTGGAACACATCAGGGACATGGAGAGCGGGGGACACAGGGACATGAGGACATGGGGACACACAGGGTCATGGGGGACGACGTGGGGACGCCCAGGGACATGGAGAGCAGGGGACACAGGGGAATGAGGACATGGGACACCCAGGGGACATGGGGACACACAGGGTCATGGGGGACACGTGGGGACACAGGGACATGGGGACACGCTGGGGATGTGGGGGATACCAGGGGGGACACAGGGGACATGGGACACAGGGACATGGGGACACGCTGGGGATGTGGGCAGCACACCAGGGTACGTGGAGGGGACACTGTGTAAACAACAGGGGACACACAGGGGACATGGGGACCCACAGGGACATGGGGAGACATGGGGACACAGGGTAATGGAGGGGACACTGTGTAACACAGGGGGCAAGGGACATGGGGACACACTGGGGACATGGGGACACACAGGGGACATGGGGAGCACACAGGGGACATGGGGCAGACTGGGGACAAGGGTACATGGAGGGGACCACTGTGTAAACACAGGGGGCACAGGACATGGGGACACATGGGGACATGGGACACACAGGGACATGGGGACAACTACGGGACATGGGGACACACCAGGGGACATGGGACACCAGGGGACATGAGGGGCCACAGGGGACATGGAGGGACAGAGCCCCAGGGGTCCCAAGGTGCCACCCCCTTCCAGGGGAGCTGCAGGCCTTTGTCTGGGACTGGTGGGGGACACTGGGGACGGGGGGGACATGGTGGGGACAGTGGGGGGACATGGGACGTGTCCCGAGGGTCCCAGAGGCGCTCACCCCTGTCCCCTCCCCCAGCCTCACCAAGGACCACAGGAAGAGACCAAAGTAACAACAAGTTACTGGTGAGTGGCACTGTCACCTGCCATTGTCACACCTGTTCACCTGCCATTGTCACCCGGCATTGTCACCTGCCATTGTCACTCCTGCCATTGTACCCCTGCCATTGTCACCTGCCATTGTCACAACTTTGTCACCTGCCATTGTCACCTGTCATTGTCACACCTGTCATTGTCACACCCGTCACACCTGTCACCTGGCATTGTCACCCGGCATTGTCACCCGACATTGTCACACCTGSCATTGTCACACCTGTCACCTGTCATTGTCACCTGCCATTGTCACACCTGGCATTGTCATTGTCACCTGTCATTGTCACACTTGTCAGTGTCACACCTGTTACCCGTCAGTTGTCATTGTCACACCTGGCACCTGTCATTGTCACACCTGTCATTGTCACACCTGGCACCTGTCATTTTCACTGTCACACCTGTCATCTGTCACTGTCACCTGTCACACTTGTCACTGTCACACTTGTCACTTGTCATTGTCACACCTGTCACCTGTCATGCCTGCCACCTGTCTCTTCCCCTGTCCCCTGTCACACCTCTCCTTGTCACACCTCTCCTGTCACACCTGTCCCTTATCACACCTGTCCCCTGTCACTCGTGTCCCTGGGGCCACCTCCCCATCACGGCTGTCACCAGAGCCACCCCCTCCCCGTCCCCTGTGTCCCCAAGGGCCGTGTGTGTCACCTGTGGGGGCATGCGCACGATGTCACCGTCCCTGGGGGTCCCCGATTCCCTGTCACCTCCCCTACGTGTCTGCAGCTGTGTCCCTGTGTCTGTCCCCATGTCCCTGTGCCTGTGTCCCCGTGTCCCCAAGGCCACATCCGTGTCCCTTGTCCCCGTCCCCACCTTGTCCCCAAGCCCTCACCCTCGGTGCTCTGTCCCTGTGTCCCCAAGCTTTGTCCTCCATGTCCATTGTGGTCCCCTTGTGCTCGTATCTCCAGTGTCCGGATGTCCCCATGTCCCTGATGTCCCCATGTCCCTGCTGTCTCAATGTCCCTGCTGTCCCTCATGGCCCTGCTGTCCCCTGCTGTCCTTGCTGTCCCCAATGTCCCTGATGTCCTCTGCTATCCCTGATGTCCCCATGTCATGTCCCTGCTGTCCCCGATGTCCCCATGTCCCTGCTGTCCCCATGTCCCTGCTGTCTCAATGTCTCTGCTGTCCCTGCTATCCCTGATGTCCCCCACTGTCCCTGCTGTCCCCGATGTCCCCATGTCATGTCACTGCTGTCCCCCATGCCCCACTGTCCCTGCTGTCTGTGCTGTCCCCATGGCCCTGATGTCCTCTGCTATCCCTGATGTCTCCATGTCCCCTGCTGTCCCTGCTGTCCCAGGTCCCCATGTTCCAAAATATCCCAATGGTCCCCACGCTGTCCCCCATCTCCCTGCTGTTCCGCTGTCCCCATGTCCCTCCTGTCCCCAGCTGTCCCCGCTGTCCCACATCCCCCGCTGTCCCCATTGTCCCTGCTGTCCCGCTGTCCCGCTGTCCCCATGTCCCCACTGTCCCCACTGTCCCCGCTGTCCTTAGCTGTCCTGCCTGTCCGCTGTCCCCATGTCCCCACTGTCCCCGCTGTCCTGCTGTCCCCCGCTGTCCCCAGTGTCCCATGTCCCCCGTGTCCCACCGGAGACAACCTTCATCAAGCGCTAACGAGACGCTCGAGGTGGACCGTGCACTGGTTCAAGGACGTTGAATGGCCCGTGACAGAGTCCCCGCGCCCGGGGGGTGGCCTGGGCCACCAACTGCCCTTTTACGCAGGTAGCGCCCGCCCGGGCGCCGCCACCACGTGCCCGCAGGGGACACGGGGGACAGCCCTGGGACACCCGGGGACAGCCCTGGGACATACTGCCCTGTGCCACCGACGCCCGGCAGAGGAACTGGACAGCCTGGGACACCGGGGACAGCCCTGGGACACCGCCCGTGTGCCACACGCCCGCAGGGACACCGGCGACAGCCCTGGGACACTGCTGGGTGCCCACCACGCCCTGGCAGGGGCACACCGGGGAACAGCTGGGACTTCCTGTGACCACCAGGGACAGCCAGGACAGCCTGGGGACAGGGCCAACTGTTGGACACCCACTGGGGGTTGGTGACGCCCTGTGCCACCCCCTGTGCCAACCTCCCGTTGACACTCAGGTGACAGTGACACTTCCACGGCCACCAAGCCCCAGCCTGGCCTGGAGTGTCCCCAGTGTGTCCCTGCATCGGCCAGCCTGTCCCCTCCCAACTGTCCCACCTTGCCGAGGCCCAGGGGAACCCCTGTCCCCTCTGGTGTCCCCATGGCCGTGCCATCACAGGGTCCCCACACGGGACTGGGGTAAGGAGGGGAAGGTGGCACCGAGGGTGTGGCACTCTTGGGATGTGACACTCGAGGTGACACTCCGAGGTGGCACCTGGGAGGTGAACGCGGAGGGTGGCACTCTGGGAGGTTTGGCCCAGGACATCGGACAACGGCTGGGGGAAATGTGACACGGGTGTGACGCGGGGCCCTGGGGATGTGGACACTCGCCCCAAGGGGACATTGAGGGGACGCGGAGGTTGGCAACCAGGACGTGGGGACGTGACATGGAGATTGGCACTCGGGGAACGCGAGATGGCACAGGAACGTGGGACAGGGGACAGCGTGGAGAGCCCAGCATGGGGAATGTGACAGCGAGGGAACCCAGCAAAGGGGACACAGAAGATGGCACAGAGATGGCACCAGGATGTGACACGGGAATGGCACCAGGATGTACACGGGAATGGCACCAGGGATGTGACACGGGGACACAGTGACACAGAGATGCACCGGGTGGCAAAGGAGCATAAAGTGCACGCGGGATGGCAACAGGAATGAGAATGCAACCAGGAAGTGACACGAGGACACAGGAAATGGCACCAGGATGGCATCAGGAAGTGACACAGGGATGGCACCGGGAATGGCGCAGGACAGAGGTGGCACTGGGAAGTGACAACAGGGACACAGAAATGGCACCAGGATGGCAACCAGCAAGTGCACAAGAAAGAGATGCCACCAGATGTGGCACAGGGACACAGGGAATGGCAAACTCAGAATTTGGCACTGGGAAGTGACGCAGGACAGAGATGTCCCCCGGCTGTGACAATGGGAACACGGCCCTGAAGGCATCACGGAGTGGTGGCCTGGGGACATGGGCATGTCACGACGTGACATCGCAGGGCCCCGTCCTGAGAGTGACACCAGCGATGTGACCACCGGGCTGTGACACCGAGGGTGTGACACACGGGGATGCCGCGATGTGCAACACCAAAGGATGTGAACACCGAGGACGCGGCCGCGGGGCTGTGACACCGAGTGTGACACTGGATGTGACACCAGGAGTGACACTGGGACAGTACCGGCGATGTGAACAACCAAAGGGTGTTGACACCGCAGTGGTGACACTGGGTATGTTGACACCAGGGATGCA
>NDFG01000158.1:148911-159444 GCA_002167245.1 Sporophila hypoxantha
TACTGGGAGCACCAGAGGGAACTGGTCATACTGGGGATACTGGGAGTGGCACATGTGTGGTACTGCGGAGCACTGGGGGTCACTGGGAAGCACTGGGGCGGGGTCACTGGGAAAGCACTGCGGGGGTACAGAGGGCCCCGGGAGCACTGGGGGGTCACTGGGAAGCACTGGGGGGGTAGCAGAGCACTAGGGGGGGGGGGGGGGGGGATGGGGGTTTTTGGGACCCCGTTGGGCCAGGTTTGGGTCTGTGCCTGTCCTCACTGTCACTGCCATTGTCACTGTGTCCCTCTGTCCTCGATCTGTCCCTGTCCCTGGTCCCTGCGTGTCCCTGGTCCCTGTTCCCTGTTGTCCCTGTTGTCCCCTTTCCCTGTCCCTTGTCCCTGTCCCCTGTCCCTGTCTGTCCCTGTGTCCCCTGCTCCACTGTCCTGTCCCTGTTCCCTGTTGTCCCTGTCTCCCGGTCCCCTGTCCCCTGTCCCTGTCCCTGTGTTCCCTGTCCTGTCCCCTTCCTGTCCCTGTGTCCCTGGTCCCTGTTCCCGTGTCCCTGTCCCTTGTCCCTGTCCCTGTCCCTTGTCCCTGTCCCTTGGTCTGCTGTCCCTGTCCTTGCCTGTCCCTGTCCTGTCCCTAAGTGTCCGTGTTCCCGTGTCCCTGTGTCCCTGTGTCCCTGTGTCTGTCCCTTGTCCTTGCTGTCCCTGCCTCCGTGTCCCTGTCGCCTGTCCCTGTCTGGTCCCTGTCCCTGTCCCTGTCCCCTGTCCCCTCTCGGCCATGGTTGCAGCATCTGAGCGCTCGCCCCGTAGCGATTCCCGCGGGCCGCGGCAATTCCGGAGCTTGCGGCGGCTGGGAGACGGCCCCGGCAAGCGCTGCGGCCCCCCGAAGCATCGCTGCCCGCTCGGGACCCCCGGCCCCCCGAGCATCGCTGCGCCGGCTCGGCGTCGACCCCCGCAGCCCCCGGCCCCCTGAAGCATCGCTGCCGCTCGGGACCCCCGGCAGCGGCTCCGGCCGGGGCAGAGCTTGCCCCACGGGGCTTCATTGCACGCGGGAGGGGGACAGGAGGCAGCAAAACTGGGAATTCATTAATTAATCATTAAATTAATTCAAAAAGTTACTGCCAGTGTCCTGAAGCAATGGAAGCGCTGAGGCCCTCCGCTCGTTAAAATGGCCCGACCGTGCATAGCTTTGCTGAGGGGGGGAGAGGGGGGCGGCCTTTGGGGACCCCGGCACTGGGGGGGATACTGGGGGATACTGGGAGGGGGATAACTGGGGGGAACTGGGAAGGACGTGGGGATATTGGGGGGGGTCAACGGGGAAAGGGATACTGGAGCACTGGGGGAACTGGTACATACTGGGGGATTGACTGGGAGCAACTGGGGGGAAACTGGTCATACTGGGGATACACTGGGAAGGGCACATGGGAGGTTACTGGGAGCACTGGGGGAGGGGTCACTGGGAGCACTCGGGGGGTCACGTGGGAGGGACACGGGAAAAATACTGGGAGCACTGGGGGGGGGTCAACTAGGGAGCACTGGGGGGTCACTGGGAGGGACACGGGGATATAGTGCGGAAGCACTGGAGGGGATTACTGGGGGGAACTGGGAGGGATGTGGGGATATTGGGGGGGTCTCCTGCTTGTGAACCATCGGGGGTGTTCTGACCTTCTGACGAAACCCCCCCAGCCGTTTGAGGAAACCCCAGTCTTTGAGGGAACCCCGCTCCTTGCTGTGACCATCGAGGGAGAGTCCGGCCTTTGGGGACCCCCCACCTTTGGGACCCCCCACCTATTGGGGAAACCCCCGATCTTTATGGACCCCCCCCCAGCTCCTGCTCCGTTTGCTGGACCATAGCATCTGCCAATGCCCCTCCTGGAGCTGTGACTCGGCTCCATCCCCACCCGGGTGCTCCGGGGGGGCTCCAGGGCTCTCTCCGGGCTGGAGAGCCACAGCAGCCCCAGGGTTTGGGGTTTGGTTGGACAGGAGCGCATTGGGGGCTGGACAGGGGTTCCATGGGGGGGCTGGGAGTTCCCGAGGGTCCCAACAGCACAAGGCTGGAGTGCCAGGGTGCCCAGTGAAGGAAGATCAGGGGGTGCAGGGGTGTGCAGGAGGCTCCCGGTGCAGCAAACCGCAGGCTGCCGAGGGTCCCCGTGCCCGGGGAATTGGGCGGGTTGGGGTCCCGGTTCAGGGTAAGGGGTTCAGGGGGGTCCCCTGTTCAGGCACTCGCAGGGGGTACAGCGGGGGCCCAGGTTCAGGGTTAGGGGGTACAGGGGTGTCCTTGGTTCAGCGATTTTGGGTACGGGGGGTCGCCGGTTTCAGGATGAGGGGGTCAGGGGGTCCGGCGGTTTCAGGGTATGAGGGGTACAGGGTCCCGGTTCAGGATGAGGGGGTCAGGGGGTCCGGGTTCAGGTATGAGGGGGTACACAGGGTGTCACGGTTGCAGATAAGGGTACAGGGGGTGCCGGTTCAGGATGAGGGGTACGAGGGGTCCCCGGTTCAGGATTAGGGGGTACGGGGGGTCACGGTTCAGGAATGAGGGGTACCAAGGGGTTCCTGGTCAGGATGGGGGGTAGCAGGGGGTCCCGGTTCAGGATAAGGGTACAGGGGGTCCCGGTTTCAGGATGAGGGTACAGGGGGTCCCGGTTCAGGATGGGGGGTAACAAAGGGGGTCCCGTGCGGAGAAGGGAGGCAGGGGCGCTCCGTGCCCAGAGGTTCAGGAGGGTCCCCTGGGCCACGGAATGGGGGGCTCTCAGGGGGTCCCGTTTGCCGTGGGGGTCCCTCTGTCCCCTCGCTGCCCCCCAAGGAGCCCCCGGAGCCGGACCAGAACCCACGCGCTGGAGCTCGGCCCGCGCCCCGCCCGCGATGGCCGCCGCCGCCGCGCCGCGCAGCCAAATGGCCAGCCAGCGGTGTCCGTGACTGTCACCGTAGTCGCTGGGCAGATCCCAGAAGGCGGCGTTTGGGAGGCCGCGGAAGTGACCGAGGACGCGGCGGGGGCGGGGAATCGCCTGGGAATTCCCCCGGGGACCCCCTGGGATGGACCCTGGAATCCCCCGGGGCGTTCCATCCCGCTGTCCTGGGGTCCCTCCCTGTCCCCGGGGTCCTTCATTCCCATGGGTCCCTCATTCCGGGGTCCCTTATTCCCGGGGTCCCTCAATGCCTATGTTGCCCAATTATCCCTTCATAAAAAAAAACCCAAACAATATTTTTAAGATAACAGCAATTTTAATTGAATAATTTAGAAAATATAATATTGACAATATAAATTTGATTAAAATAAGGGATATAATTTGGTTCTAATAATTGCGCATAAGCAAAAAGATAACCGCGGGGTACGGAGTGCAGGGCTCTTGGACTCGGCCACCTCACTACAAGCTTTGCCAAGGGAAGTTCCCCCCTATTAAAACCAGGTGTCAGTATCCATCTCCTCCCATTTTCGATTCATCACACTTCTTATCTCCGCCCTCATCACCACCTTTATGGCGCATGCTCCATCACTCGTTTTGGTGGTCGCACCGGTCTTTGGGGGTGTCATGATGAAGGCTTCTCCTCTCCTCTTTGTCCTTTAATTCACCTTTTGGGTTACTATGCGCACTAAACCAAAACAATGTAAGCCAAAACTTACATTCTACTACATTTTAGCATCAAAGCAATAAATATCTTATAATTAGCATTTTCTGGGACCCAACCAGATTTTCCCTTCTTTTTGTTAATTTTGGTAACCGTTATCTACTTGCCTATTTCCTCCTATCCTGAACATCTGCAGGAAGGGGGGGGGGGGAGTAGAAGAACCCCTCCTCTTGCTTTTCTTTTTGGCATTTCAACTTCTTAACTGTTTTATTATTTCCAAATATTGATTACGGTATCCATATTTATTACTGTTTCAATTTTATAAGCACGAATCATACCTATTTACCACAGTCATCCCCAGTGTCCCTCATTCCCAGTGTCCCTCATTCARGGGGTCCCTCATTCCTGGGGTCCCTCGTTCCCGGAGTCTCTCATTCCCAGCTGTCCTGAGTTGACTATATGATGCTTTTATCCCCAAATCYTCTCATTTGTTTATGCTGAATAATAATAAGTTCTGCACCTTTAAGACTTGTTGCAGAGTGAAAGGGGGAGAGAAGAAGTGTGCAGTTTMTTTTCAGACACTGGACTCACTCCCCCGCATTCCTCTCCCTGGACTGTGTTGTCTGTGAACAACAGACAGCGCGACAGAGAGCTCTCCTTTTGCTTTTAGTTAGTTTTAGCTGGCTGAGGCAAAGAAGTTCCCTGGACTGTGGGTTTTTTTCCCTTTTTTTGGACSTCTTGGAACCTGCTCTGGACTGAACACCCAGAGGAGCACRGGCAGCTCGCACCTGTGGCCACCGGGCCGGACCTGGCCTGTGACYATTCCAGCACCAGGGGGACTGATCAGAGACTGAGTGAGCRGGGCTGCAACCCGGGGACGGGGGGTTTCTCAGTTTGTCATCTCTTTAGAGCGGCAAGGGGTTTTATTGTTTAATATTGTTTAGGTTCTATTGTTTAATAAACAGCTTTTTTCCACTTTTCTCCAAGGAGATATTTTCTCCCAGACCAGTTGGGGGGAGGSGCTGATTGAATTTACTTTCCTACCAGAGCCRCTMTGGGGACTCTCTCCCACATTTGCTCTAAACCAGGACAACAGTAACCATAAGATTAATCAACCAAAAATCATGTAAAAAATAGAAAAATAAAGACAAATAAAACAATAGTCTGTGTATTAACACTTARCTAAAGTAACTGCCTAAGCTACAAAAAAATATATCTAACAAAATATTAAGAAGTTCTAAGCTTAATAATGCAGCTCTATACATTGTATTTTAAAACTTACAAACAAGTATTGTATTCAAAGTAAACAAACATTATTTTAACCAAAAATACCTACACTTATAGTAGTTAGATAGAACTACTGTTAATATACTTTTACTTTGTGTAATTAGTCAAAAAACTTWTAAAGAAAATTCTAACATTAAGTTCTTAGTGTACTACCTAAGATGTAAACTCATAGCATCTTCCCATTATCATGACCATATAATAAAACTAATACTAAAAAATAAGACAACTCAAAACGTGTTCCTAACAATCCCATCCCATTCACAATTTATACATAACCCCCAACCAACAATAGGTGGGAGCCACCACTGGATGGRTGAAGACCCACCCTGTGCCTCACACCACTGCCCGAACACCATCCTGGGCCTGGAAAAGCAAGTCCTGTGGAGACCTGGCACCCCTGAGAGCATCCGACTCAAGACACTGAATGGACCCATTTCAGAATGGCCTTATCAACACCTGGGCCAGGGACATGGCATTGAAATGGATAGATCATATCCCTTATCATGCACCAGCTGCCGGGAAAAGTTGCAACGAGTGCAATGGACTGCTAAGACTTCCCTGAAGACTTCCCTACTTGGCAGACGGAACCTTAGAAACTGGGAAGGAACTTAGCAAAAAGCCACTCTGGATGGTCAACACCCAAAGGGTCCATCAATAGTTAGGTCCTGCCAGTCTGAACCCCTCCACACAGTGGACTGGAGATAAAGTCCCTGTGGTACACATGAAAGGTATTTTAGAAAGGCTGTTTGGATTCATCCCACCTCAGGCAAAGACAACCCATCCGTGGAATTGTTTTGCTCAAGGACTTGGTTACACTTGGTGGGTAATGCACAAAGATGGAGAAGCCCATTATGTACCACAGAAAGCCTAGTTTTAGCTGAGAGCTGTGTGTAGAATTTCATTGTGAGGGCAGATGGAAATAGAATAAGGGGTGGAAATGTCTTCAGGTTGGAAATGGGTGTGTGTATTCTATCCCTGTCCAGAGGTGGAGCAGTTACTGTCTGTTAATTGAGCAGTATTCCTTTATTTCTTCACAAGCCAATCCCTCCCTCCAGGGAGGTATCTTCTGTTAATGAACCATTGAATCCCCACTGCATGACTGATAAAATGACAAATCATCCCATTGTGAGAGAAGCTCTGCACAGAGGGAGGAGCCAAGCATTCCTACCTGGATATCAATCAGAGATTTGAAGTCCACAGCCAGCCTTTTCCGCACTGGATTCCCAAGAGCAGCTTTTTCATCTCTACTGATGACACATTCCCCCCCAGAAGACAAGGGAAAACGTGACCCATCTACAGCATGCAGCATGGACTTCAGAGGAAAGCTACAGCGTTCAACAGGATCATGCTCAACCCACGAACGACATCTGTTACTCACAGACGGACGCAGCCACCATGATCCACGACTGCTGACAACAACCCCTGACCAACAGGGTGCCGCTGGATGCTGACTCTGTCAGTGTGCTTTTTTTTTCTGTGTGTACTATTTGCATTTGTGTGGTAAATAGGTGTGATTCGGCCTTATACTAATTGAGAACAGTAAACAAATATGGATACAGAATCAATTTGGAAATTAATAAAACAGTTAAGTTTGAAATGTCCAAAAAAGAAAAGCGAGAGGAGGGGCTCGACCCTCTTCTGCTGCAGATGTTCAGGATAGGAGGAAAAATAGCAAGAGATAACGGTTTACCAAAAATTAACAAAAAGTAAGAGAAAATCTGGTGTCGTCGTCCCATGATATAGTCTAATTATACAGATTTGATTTTATTCGCCTCTATTGCTAAATGTATAAGAAATGTTAGTTTTTGCTTATAACATTATACTGGCTTGGTGCGCATGTGTAACCCAAAAGGTGAACAAAAGGACAAAAGAGGAGGAGGAGAAGCCTTCATCATGACGACCCCCAAAGACCGGTGCGACCACCAAAACGAGTGATGGAGCATGCGCCGTAAAGGTGGTGATGAGGGTGGAGACAGAAGTGTGATGAATCGAAAATGGGAGGAGATGCTACTGATACCTGGTTTATAAGGGGTGAATCTTCCTTGGCAAGCTTGTACGTGAGGTGGCCGGGGTCCAAGAGCCCTGCTCCCCGTACCCCGCGGTTATCTTTTGCTTATGCGCAATTATTAGAACCAAATTATCCTTTATCATAATCAAATTATATTGTCAATTTTTCAAGTGTATTCAATTTTATATATTTTTTAACTATCCAATTAAAATTGTTACTACTTGTAACATTGTTTGGTTTTTAATGATGGGATAATTGGGCAAATATAACATTTGTATTTTTAATTTTCCTAGGAAAGAACTGTTATTCCTTTTCCCATATCTTTACCCGAGAGTCTCTTAATTTCAAAATTATAATAATTCAGAGCAAAGAAGTTTACATTTTCCCTCTTCCATTAGCAGACACCTATCTTTTCAAGCCAAGACATGGACTCATCGAGGGCAGTGTGGAGCTTTCCTGTCCTGAGGAGGCTGTAATCTGGCATTAAGGCTCCTCGCATGGGACACCTGATAAAACCCCCACACCGTGGGTCTGCTTTGCTCTTTTTTCTCTCTGCTCTGGGCTCTCTGGGGCTCTGCTCGGGCTCCTGGGCCTCTGCCTCCTGCCCCCACTCCCACAGCACGGGGTGGGGGGAGGAAATAAAATGGACTCCTGTGCTAAACAACAAAGGAATTTGTCTTGTCTGTTTCTCCTGCCATCGGCTGTGGCCTCCCTGGACACGATCTCATCATGGTAGCTGCACACTGCTACAGGGCCGAACAAAGGGGAATTTCTGTGGAAGCTGCAGAACCCCTGTCAGCAGTGGAATTCCCAATGTTTTACCCACTGTCGGAAAGCAACACCCAAACCCAGCTCTTCCCACCTAAACCCAGTTTTTCCCACCTAAACCCTTCTCTTCCCACCTAAACCCGTTCTCTTCCCACCTAGGCCAGTCTCTTCCCACCTAAACCCGACTTTTCCCACCTAAACCCAGCTTTTCCCATCACCAACTCTGGGAAATTGCACGTGCCAAAGACCCGAAATACCAGACACGGCACCAAAGCAGAGACACAAAACTTCCTGCAGAGTCCAAGCCCAAAATCCTGCAGCTGCTTTGGCCGTTCCCAGCCTGGAGAACACCCTGAGATCACCCGGAGCACACAGATGGAGGACAAGGCACACGAGCCCCTCAGTGTTGCGTTGTGATTTCAGGGTTTACCTCAGAACCTCGGGTCCCTCCCCTGATAATTCCCTGCCAGGTGTGTCAGTCCACCTGTCCCTCCCCTCCCTTGCCCCTCCCAGCACTGTCTGTCAGTCCTGGAATCCCAGAAGGGCCTCGAGTGATTGGCAGATTCAAAGGATGCCCTCTACCCCTGGGGGGCATTGGGCCATCCAGGGTCCTTTGTCCCTTGAGCTCCCCTCCTGTCCTGCTTGGTGGCTCCCTGCCCTCCTCCTTCTCCCCGGGTTCAAAGGAACAGCAACCACGGGTCAGGGAGTTCTGTTGAGCTGTTGCTGCATTCAGAGGCCTGTGGCCAGAATAAAGCTCTGGATCCAAACCCTCCATCAGAACCGACTCCTTTCCTTCACCATCCTTAAAGCTTCTCCTGGCAGAAGTAAACTGAGGAGCAGCCCCTGTTATGGGGGGAAAGCTCCATCCCAGCACCACCAGGCTCCTGCAGGCCTGGACTTGTCTCCATGTGCCCAGCTGCAGCACCCAGCCAGCCAAAAGTGTCTCTGGGTAAACACCCACACCACAGCCAAGTGCCTGGGTGAAACACCACACACCCAGCAGCCAAACATGTCTCTGGGGTGAAAACACCTCAGTTGCTGCTATTTGGTTCAGCACCAAGGGCCAGACAAGCTCATCAGGCACGTCCTGTCGCTTTATTGGTATTATTCCATAGAGGAGCTCCCCACCCACTGGGTGCCCACACCGTGGAAGCCCAGGGCACCGGGAATATTCTCTGTCTGCTCTGGTGTGGCCTGACCCCCAGGGAGCACTGACTTTGACCTCATTCACGGAGAGTTTCCTAGATTCAAGATAGACTAAATCCACAAAAGTGTGAAATAGATTATAGAGAGTAGTGTAGGTGTATCATCGCTGAGAAATTTAGGTTCTGGGATTTTTAGTATGTTGTGGATGGAAGCAAGATGGAGGGCACAGGATGTCATCCTGGGTTCTTCTTCATGCTTCTTCTTCCTTCTCTTTGATGGGTTTGGGTGGCATTTTGTAATTGGGCAGAAAAGTCCCTATTGTGGCTTTTTGGCGAATAGTTCCAGTTCGGGTAAAAGGGAAAATAATCTAGGTATCAGTTCTTAATTGGATAGTTTAGTCTTAAAAGACCTTGTAACGAGGTTGTTGGCCATTTTGTGCTTTCTAATGAAAAGCTTCTGAACTRGCAGTAGTGAGACTGTTTGGCTGATAAGAAATACTAAACACTTGAGTCTGAACYTGAACTACCGCCTCAAGTGCCTTCAATCCAGACCCAGAGAAACTGACAGCTGGTACCCCCACATGCACCAGCCTCTCACAGTCCCCACCCCGGTCGGGGACAAGGGGACACGGTGACCGGCTGCCAGGGAGACAGGGTGACTGGTGCTCCGCCACCCCCACATCCCGGGCACAGGCGAACCGGGGGCATTTCCGTGGCACCCCTGCCACGCCTCCCCTCCCCCCTGCCGACCCCCCCTTTGTCACTCCCTCAGCGTGGGGGGGCTTGGTGGCACCGCAGGACCCCTCTCTGTGCCATCCCTGAGGTGGCGCCTGTGCTTTTTGTCATTGCCACCTGCCAATTTGTCACCAGTGCCCCAAAACAGGGGGTGGCCCCCATCCTACGGTGGGGGGGGAGGGACAACAACATTTTTGGGGTCTCCCTCACCACTTCCACCCCCCTGAGGATGCTGTGCGACTCTGCACCCCCCCACCCTCGCCTCCTCCTCCTCCTTCACCTCTGCCCCAGGAGGTGATGCCGCTGCTCCCACTGGGGACACACCGGTGACACCGGGGGGACACCGGGGGTCACCCCTCAAAGGGACTGCAGGGTCACAGTGGCTCCTGGAGTGACAGCTGGGGGTCCCACAATGCTGTGGTGACAATTTGGGAGGTGGGTGCTCATTTGGGGTCTCCAGGGTGGGTCCCAAAGTCCCCTCCCGTCACCACAAAGTCATCCCCCAGCCCGTGCCTCAGTTTCCCCTCCCCCTTGCTCTTCAGAGACCACCCGGAGACGATGTTTTGGAATTGGGTTTTTTTGGGGGATTTTGGGCTGGGGCTACTGGGATGGCCTGATGGGACAGTGGGATGGGCCAGGGTTTGGCCAGGCTGGTGGTCATCTGGGCTGGGGGCTGGCCAGGCTGGGGGGCTGCAGGGCCAGGGGCTGTCAGACCAGTGTCCTGCTGGGATCATGGCTCTGGTGTCCACCCAGACCAGGATCCATCCAGAGTGGGATCCATGGCTCTGGTGTCCACTGGACCAGGGTCTGTCCAGAGTGGGATCCATGCTCGGTGTCCATCTGGACCAGGATCCATCCAGAGTGGGATCCATGGCTCTGGTGTCCATCTGGACCAGGGTCCATCCAGAGTGGCATCCATGGTCTGGTGTCCATCTGGACCAGGGTCTGTCAGAGTGGGATCCATGGCTCTGGTGTCCATCTGGACCAGGTCCATCAACGAGTGGGATCCATGGTCTGGTGTCCATCTGGACCAGGCATC
>NDFG01000159.1:0-11107 GCA_002167245.1 Sporophila hypoxantha
CCAAAAATTCCCCAAAAAATTCCCCCCAAAATCCACCCAGATCTCACCTGGATCTCACCTGGGTCCCAAAATTCCTCAAAATTCCCCCAAATTTCTCCCCAAATCCCCCAAAATCCCACTTGGAGCTCACCTGGATCTCACCTGCATCCCAAAATTTCCCCAAAATCCCAAAATTCTCCCCAAATTTCCCCAGAATCCCCCCCAAAATTCCACCTGGATCAGCCTCACCTGGCTCAGCCCTCACCTGTCTCACCTGTCTGGGACTCACCTGGATTGGACTCACCTGGATCGGTCTCACCCGGATCAGCCCTTACCTGTCTTACCTGATTTGGACTCACCTGGATCGGGGCTCACCGGGCTCAGCCCTCACCTGTCTCACCTGGATCGGACTCACCTGGATTGGACTCACCTGTCTCAGGCTCACCTGTCTCACCTGGTTGGGACTCACCTGGATCGGACTCACCCGGATCAGCCCTCACCTGTCTTACCTGATTCGGACTCACCTGGATCGGGGCTCACCTGGCTCAGGCTCACCTGGCTCAGCCCTCACCTGTCTCACCTGGCTGGGACTCACCTGGATCGGGGCTCACCTGGATCGGACTCACCTGGATCAGTCTCACCTCTCTCACCTGGTTGGAACTCACCTGGATCAGTCTCACCTGGATCAGACTCACCTGGATCAGACTTCACCTTTCTCACCTGGTTGGGACTCACCTGTCTCACCTGGCTCACCTGGCTCAGCCCTCACCTGTCTCACCTGGCTGGGACTCACCTGGTTTGGGGCTCACCTGTCTCACCTGGATCAGTCTCACCTGTCTCACCTGGTTGGGACCCACCTGGTTCGGATTCACCTGGATCAGTCTCACCTGCCTGGGACTCACCTGGCTCAGCCCTTACCTGTCTCACCTGGATCAGACCTTACCTGGATCAGACTCACCTGTCTCACCAGGATCGGACTCACCTGGCTCACCTGGCTCAGTCTCACCTATCTCACCTGGATCAGACTCACCTGGATCAGCCCTCACCTGTCTCACCTGTCTTACCTGGCTCAGTCTCACCTGGATCAGACTCACCTGGTTCAGATGCACCTGGATCACAGCTCACCTGTCTCACCTGGTTGGGACTCACCTGGATCGGACTCACCTGGATTGGGGCTCACCTGTCTCAGTCTCACCTGTCTCACCTGGCTCAGACTCACCTGTCCCACCTGGCTGGGACTCACCTGGATCGGGGCTCGCCGGGCTCAGCCCTCACCTGTCTCACCTGGCTCAGTCTCACCTGGATCGGGGCTCACCTGGCTCAGACTCACCTGGCTCCCCTGGATCAGGGCTCACCTGTCTCAGTCTCACCTGGCTCACCTGTTCGGACTCACCTGGATCGGGTCGGGCGCGGCCGAGCCGGGCTCTCCCGGGCCGGGGGTTTTTATAGGGCCGAGGAAGGGGGCGTGGTTTGTTGTTGGGCGGGGCTGCGATTGTGACGTCAGAGGCGCCGTGGGCGGAGCCCCCGCCCCGCCCGCGCTTTGATCTCCCCCCGGAAGCGCCCGAGGGGGGGAGGGGGAGGGGGAGGGGGAGGGGCAGCGGCCCCGCCCCCCGCGCTGAGCTCGGGCTGAGCGCGAGCCTGGCCTGGGCTCGGGGCTGGGTTAAACCCTGGGCCCGAGCCTGAGCCTGGGCCTGAGCCTGGTCTAGTCCTGGTCCCGAGCCTAATTCTGATCCTGAGCCTGAGCCTGAGTTTAACCCCGGTCCTGATTCTGGTCCTGAACCTGTCCTGAGCCTAACCTTGGTCCTGGTCCTGAGCCTAACCCCGGTCCTGAGCCTGTCCTGAGCCTGGTCCTAATTCTGGTTCTGAGTTTAACCCCGGTCTTGAGCCTGATCCCAGTCCTGAGCCTGAGCCTGAGCCTAACCCCGGTCCTGGTCCTGGTCCTGAGCCTGGTCCTAATTCTGGTTCTGAGTTTAACCCTGGTCCTGAGCCTGGTCCTGAGCCTGGTCCTGAGCCTGGTCCTGAGCCTGGGCCTGAGCCTGAGCCTGGTCCTGGTCCTGAGCCTGGTCCTAATTCTGGTCCTAATTCTGGTCCTGAGCCTGGTCCTGAGCCTGAGTTTAACCCTGGTCCTGAGCCTGGTCCTAATTCTGGTTCTGAGTTTAACCCCGGTCCTGAGGCTGGTCCTGGTCCTGGTCCTGGTTCTGAGTTTAACCCCGGTTCTGAGCCTAACCCTGGTCCTGAGCCTGGTCCTGGTCCTGAGCCTGAGCCTGGTTCTGAGTTTAACCCCGGTCCTGAGCCTGAGCCTGAGCCTGGTCCTAATTCTCGTCCTGGTCCCGAGCCTAATTCTGATCCTGAGCCTGGTCCTGAGCCTAATCCTGGTCCTAATTCTGGTCCTGAGCCTAATCGTGGTCCTGGTCCTGTCCTGAGTTTAACCCTGGTCCTGATTCTGGTCCTGGTCCTAATCCTGGTCCTAATTCTGGTTCTGAGTTTAACCCCGGTCCTGAGCCTGGTGCTGATCCTGGTCCCGGTCCTGGTCCTGGTCCTGAGCCTGGTCCTGGTTCTAATCCTGGTCCTAACTCTGGTTCTGAGTTTAACCCCGGTCCTGAGCCTGGTCCTGAGCCTGAGCCTGGCTTGGGCTCGGTGCTGAGCCTAACCCGGTCCTGAGCCTGAGCCTGAGCCTGAGCCTGGTCCTGATTCTGGTCCTGACCCTAATCCTGGTCCTGGTCCTGTCCTGAGCCTAACCCGGTCCTGAGCCTGAGCCTGAGCTTAACCCTGGTCCTGGTCCTGGTCCTGAGCCTGGTCCTAATTCTGGTCCTGAGCCTGGTCCTGGTCCTGGTCCTGGTCCTGTCCTGAGCCAAACCCTGGTCCTAATTCTGGTCCTGGTCCTAATCCTGGTCCTAACTCTGGTTCTGAGTTTAACCCCGGTCCTCAGCCTAACCCCAGTCCTGAGCCTGGTCCTGATTCTGGTCCTGAGCCTGATCCTGAGCCTAACCCTGGTCCTGAGTTTAACCGAGGTCCTGATCCTGGTCCTGATCGTGGTCCTGAGCCTCACCCTGGTCCTAATTCTGGTCCTGGTCCTAATCTTGGTCCTGAGCCTGAGCCTGATCCTGGTTCTGGTCCTGAGCCTGGGCCTCAGCCTGGTCCTGAGCCTGGTTCTGAGTTTAACCTTGGTCCTGAGCCTGGTCCTGGTCCCAGTCCTGAGCCTAATCCTGGTCCTAATTCTGGTCCTGATCCTGATCCTAAACTCGATCCCCGTCCTTATCTTGGTCCTGGTCCTGAGCCTAATCCCAGTCCTGGACCTAATTCTGATCTTGGTCCTAATTTTGGTCTTAATCCTGATTCTGGTCCTGGTCCTGATTCTGGTCCTGGTCCTAATTTTAATCCTGGTCCTGGTCCTGATTCTGGTCCTGGTCCTGATTCTGGTCCTGGTCATGAGCCTAATCCTGGTCCTGGTCCTGATTCTGGTCTTAATCCTGGTCCTGGTCATGAGCCTAATCCTGGTCCTAATCCTGGTCCTGGTCCTGATTCATGGTCTTAAATCCTGGGTCTGGTCATGAGCCTAATCTAGGTCTAATCCTGGTCCTGTCTAATCCTGTCCTGGTCCTGATTCTGGTCTAATCCTGGTCCTGAGTCATGAGCTAATCCTGTCCGTTATTTTGGTCTGACCATGATGCACGATCGCTGTCCTTATCTTGGTCCTGGTCGCTAACTTAGTCCTGGTCCAGGTCCTGATCTAATCCTGGTCCTGATCCCGGTCTGAGCTCGCTGCCTGCTCCTAACCCGCCTGATCCTGGTTCTAGATTCTGGTCCTGGTACTTGATTCCGGTCCCTAATCCTGGTCCAGATCCTGATCCTAAACTCGATCCTGTCTTATCTTGGGTCCGGTGGTTCCTAAACCTTAGTCCTGGTCTGGTCCTACCCTGATCTAAATTCTGGTCCGCTGGCACTGATTCGGTCCTCATCTGGTCGAAATCCTCGTCCGTTCCTGATTTCCAAGTCCTGATCCAGTCCCTAATTCTGGTCCTGTCCTAACCCTGAATCTGGTTTTGAAAGGCCTCACCCTGATCCCCGGTTCTTTGTCTGGTCTGATGCTAGAGATAACCCTGGGCCTGAGCCCTGATCCGGTCTGGTCCTTAATTTGGACTGATCCGGTCCTGCCTAAATCTGAATCCTGATGCCTGGTCTAGTCCTGGTCTGAGGCCCTAATCTTGATCCTGATCCTAAACTCGATGAGACCACGACTACGACTATTGTTTGTCACGCCGTGCCACCATAAACCTCCACTTAAGCTCAACGTTGAACTTCCGGCTCCACCCCGGCCGCTGGCGTAACACACGGCGCGACGTGACCGTGTGATCGATCCACCCCTTTCCCGCCGATGGTCATTATCCAACTGCCCGGACGCTTCCCCCGGGTCGCCCACACTGCTAACCGACCTGCGGCCTCCAAAGGCCACCCTCTCCCACGAAGTCCCCTACATGCCGCAGCACTCCGACTGCCATCACATGCCACAATCTCGACCTCCTAGCTCATCCCGCCAGACGCCTCCACAAGATTACACTCGGCGCCCCATCTCCCCCATCGACCCTGGCCTCCTAGCACCACAGCACGACACATGGACTCGCGCGTTTCTGCTGCCCTATTCGCATATATCAACTCCCCGTATCAAACGCCGGCCGCTACACTCGCACTTCGGCTCGATCGACCCACGATCCTCCGCGTCCCCGCCTGCCACCACCTCAGCAACTGCAGAACGCCCGCAACCATACACACGACGTCCTTACCTCCGACACATGCACGACCCGTAAATGGCGGCCTCGTGCGGCGAACCCCAGTAGCACATACCCGAACGCCTCCCTCGATCCACTCACGCTGCTGCCTGCTGCATACACAACACACTCCGCTCTAAACATAAACACTCCGCGCACTTCTCATCCCTTACGCAGCTAGCAGCTCACATTCCCGGACCCGTTCCATTCTCTTCTCCGGGACTCCATCGACACGCATACCGCCCCCTCACCCCACCACAGCACAGCGTACGTAATGCTACATCCCCACCCATGCATGCTACCCGACATCCATGACACGACCCCCTAATTGCGAGCAGTGACCGCACCTACTCGCCCATCGATACTCCACCAAGTCTATGCTCCCCACCTCTACTCACACTACAGCTGAACCGCCAGCGATACAGCCGTCACCTGTTTTTCCGTCATTCCGTCACATCCGCAAAGCTACTTACACGCCACGCCGATCAACCCTGCGTCTCGCGTAGCACTCCTCGAATACCCCTATTAGTCCGCCCCAGCAACCCATCGATCCCCTGCCCTCCCGACCGCGCTACAGCTCCCCTCCGGATCACCTGTACTACTAAAGCTTGCGCTTTCCACCTAGGCGCACCCACGGCAGGCATACCCGACCTGCGCCTATCGATCTTACTGCCGCACCGGATCCCAATCAGTTTACGACGCGTACTAACAGGTGTAACGTCGATACTACCGCCCGTCCCTCCGGCGCTGAGTCTACATTCCGCAGCTATTGTTAGTCTTCTCCCCGGCCACACCTCGAATCACCCATACCTCCGAACTGATCCTATCCTACACGACCCCTAACGACGACCCTCCGTCACATGTGAGTAATGGTAGGAGCAAGGTGCTATAACCCCATGATCTAACCCTTACGCTACGTACAGCCCATACCGAGCCCCACCTCGATCCCTACACGACCGAGCACAATGAATCTGCTCAACCTGCGTCTGGTGCGGCTGCCCATGCCAGATCTATTCCCTGACCAGCCTCCGACCCCCGCCACGCGCTCGTAACGCGATCCTCATCCTCACGTACTTGGCTACACGCAGACCCATCAAGATCCCACCTGCAGCGCAAGCTCTGCTGGTCATCACCACACCTCCCCTACTGCTCCCCGATCGACGCCCTGAATCTGTCATCGATTCGTCGCTTCCTATTTATGGCGCCCTTATCGCCAATAGCCTCACCTGGACAGCAACCAATCAACATCCACTGCTCCACCACGCCTGCTCACGACTTGCGTCCACCAGCCTCCATCTCCAGATTCCTATCGTTAGCCAACGCGGGCCCCAACACGATGATGGTGCATATTCCCGCTCCCTACAGACCGGGACTCACGATACAGAAGATGATTAGTCCACCACCAACTATTACGGGCATCTACCGCAGTCGAGATGCTCTTATCACCGCCCGTCCTTTATCTTGGTCGCTGTCCTGGTCCTGGGTCTGAGCCTGATGCGCTGGTCCTGGTCCTAATTCTTGGGTCCTGTCCTGAGCCTGATCCCTGGTCGCTGATCGTGGATCCCCGGTCCTTTAATCTTGGTCCTGGTCCTGGTCCCTGGGTCTGGGTCCTGAGCCTGATCCTGGTCCTTAATTCTGGTTCTGGTCTGGTCTGACCCTGGTCCCTTGTCCTGGTCCTAATTCTCCGTCCTGGTCCAAGCCCTACAATTCTGTCCTGGTCCTTGGTTCCTGGTTCCTGAGCCTGATCCTGGTCCTGATCGTGATCCCCGTCCTTATCTTGGTCCCGGTCCTGAATCTGATCCCGGTCCTAATTCTCGGTCCTGAGCTAATCCCTGGTCCTGGGCCTGAGCCCAATTCTGGTCCTAATCCCAGTCCCTGATCCGATCCTGATCCCAATCCTGAATCCTGATCCCGATACTGATCCTGATCCGGATCCTGATCCCAATCCTGATCCTGATCCGATCTATCCTGATCCCGATCCTGATCCTGATCGATGCTGATTCCCGATCCTGATCCTGATCCTGGTTCTTGATCCCGATCCTGATCCTGATCCTTGATCCAATCCTGATCCTGATCCCGATCCTGATCCCCCGAATCCTGATCCCGATCCTGCTCTTGATCCGATCCTGATCTGATCTGATCCGATCCTGATCCTGATCCGATCCTGATCTGATCTCTTGATCCCGATGCTGAATCCTGAACTCTGATCCGATCCGATCCTGATCCTGATCCCGATCCTTGATCTGATCCTGATGCCCGGATCCTGATCCTGATCTGATCCCGTTACCGATCTCGATGCCCCCCCCGATCCGATCCGGATCCTGATCCTGACCCTGATCCTGATCTGATCCGATCCTGATCTGATCCCGACCTGATCCTGATCCTGATCCAATCCTGAATCTCTGATCCCGATTCCTGATCCGATCCTGATCCGATCCTGATCTGATCCCGATCCTGATCCTGATCCTGATCCCGATCCTGATCCTGATCCCGATTCCCGATCCTGAATCTGATCCAGATCCTATCCCGATTCCTGATCCTGTCCTGATCCCGATCCTGATCCTGATCTTTGAATCCTGATCCTGATCTGATCCCGCTCCCGATCCTGATCCGAATCCTGATCCTGATCCGATCCCGATCCCGATCCCGATCCTGATCCTGATCCTGAACCTGATCCTGATCCTTGATCCGATCCTGATCCTGATCCTGATACCTGATCTTGAATTCCCGGATCTGATCCTGATCCCTGATCCGATCCGATCTGATCCCGATCCTGATCGCCGAATCCTGATCCTGATCCCGATCCCTCCGATCTCCGATCCCGATCTGATACCCGAGGTGCTGATCCTGATCCCGATCGCCGATCCCGGATCCGATCCTGATCCTGATCCCGATCCTGATCCTGATCCTGATCCTGATCCCGATCCTGATCCTGAATCTGATCCTGATGCCTGATCCGATCCCTGATCTGACCTGATCCTGATCGCCGATCCTGATCCCGATCCCGGGAGTGCTGATCCTGATCTGAGCTTGATCCTGATCCGATCCTGTCCAGATCCTGGATTCCTGATCCTGATCCGATCCTGATCCTGATCTTGATCCTGATAACTGATTCTGAATCGCGATCCCGACCTGATCCCGATCCTGATCCTGATCCCGATCCCGATCCGATCCGATCCTGATCCTGATCCTGAACGCACTGATCCTGAATCTTGATCCGATCCTGATCCCTGATCTGATCCTGATCTTGATTCCCGATCCTGATCCTGATCCTGATTCCCTGAATCCGATCCTGATCCAGATCCTGATCCGACCTGATCCTGATCCGATCCCGATCCGGATCCCGATCCTGATCCCGATCCTGCTCCCTGATTCGATCCCGATCCTGAATCCCGATCCTGAATCCGATCCCGATCCCGATTCCCGATCCCGATCTCTGATACCTGTCCCGCTTCCTGAATCCGGAGGTCCTGATCCCTTTGATCCTGATCCTGATCCTGATCTGATCCTGATCCCGCTCCGATCCTGATCTGATCCTGATCCCGACGTGCAATCCTGAATCCGATCCGATTCCTGATCCTGATCCTGATCCTGATCTGATCCTGATCCTGATCCGATCCTGATCCTGATCGCTGATCCTGATCCTGATCTGATCCTGATCCCGATCCCGATCCTGATCCTGATCCTGATCCTGATCTGATTACCCCGATCCCGATCCTGATCCTGATCCTGATCCTGATCTGATCCTGATCCTGATCCTGATCCCGATCCGATCCTGATCCCGATCTGATCTGATCCGATCCCGATCCTGATCGCTGATCTGATCGATCGCAGATCCTGATCCTGATCTGATCCGATCCTGATCCCGATCCTGAATCCTGATCCTGATCCTGATCCGATCCTGATCCCGATACTCGATCGCAGATTCTGAATCTGATCTGATCCTGATCCTGATCCGATCCTGATGCCCGATCCCAGCCCTAATTCTGATTCCGATCCGATTCCAATCCTGGTTTGGATCCTGCTCCTGGTCGCAGGTTCTTCTCCCGATCCTGCATCCGATCACCGATCCGGATCAAGGTGACGCCATGGTGACACCTGAGGAGCCCCAGGTTGACCAGGTGACAATGAGGGGACACCTGAGAGGACCAGGTGACAATAAGGGGACACGGTGACAATGAGGGGACACCTGAGAGACACAGGTGACACCTGAAGGGGCATGATGAGGGGACAACACTGAAGGGGACACTGGGGACGCCTGAGGAGCCCCAGGTGACCCAGGGCGCAGCGGGGGGACACCTGAGGGGACCACAGGAGGACGGACACAGGTGATACCGGAGGGGGACACAGGTGACAATGAGGGGACACCTGCGGGGACACTGAGAAGCCCAGGTGGCCCGGTGAAAATGAGGGGATACAGGGACACCTGAAGGGGACACCTGAGGGGAAACAGGTGACACGGTGACAAATCGAGGGGCACCACTGAGGGGACCACCTGAGGAGCCCCAAGGTGGCCCAGGTGACAATGAGGGGACACCTGAGGGGACAATGAGGGGACCCAGGGACACCTGAGGAGCCCCAGGTGGCCCAGGTGACAAAGAGGGGACACAGGAGGGGACCCAGGGGACACTTGAGGGGACAATGAGGGGACCCAGGCACACCTGAGGAGCCCCAGGTGACAATGAGGGGACCCAGGCACACCTGAGCAGCCCCAGGTGACAATGAGGGGACACCTGAGGGGACAATGAGGGCACACCGGAGCAGCCCCAGGTGGCCCAGGTGACAATGAGGGGACAATGAGGGGACCCAGGGCACACCTCAGCAGCCCCAGGTGACCCAGGTGACAATGAGGGGACACAGGAGAGGACCCAGGGCACACCTGAGGGGACACAGGTGACAATGAGGGGACACCTGAGGGGACAATGAGGGGACCCAGGCACACCTGAGCAGCCCCAGGTGACAATGAGGGGACACCTGAGGGGACAATGAGGGCACACCTGAGGGGACAATGAGGGGACCCAGGGACACCTGAGCAGCCCCAGGTGACCCAGGTGACAATAAGGGGACACAGGGACACCTGAGGGGACACCTGAGGAGCCCCAGGTGACAATGAGGGGACCCAGGTGACAATGAGGGGACACAGAGGATGATGAGGGGACCCAGGGACACCTGAGCAGCCCCAGGTGACAAAGGGAACCCGGAAGTCGCCGGCGACAGCGACAGCGGCCGCGGGGGGCGGGGCCGGACCGGTCCCGCCGGTGCCACCCGCGCTGTCACCCGGGTGTCACCTGTGCTGTCACCTGGGTGTCACCTGTGCTGTCACCTGTGCCACCCACGCTGTCACCTGGGTGTCACCCGGGCACCGCCGCCCCCGCCCCCGCCCGCGCGGGGACACCGCGGGTGGCACCGGGGGTGGCACTGGGGACATTGGGGACATTGGGGACAGCGAGGGTGGCACGGGGGACACTGGGGGTGACACCGGGGTGGCACTGGGGGGTGGCACTGGGGACACTGGGGACACTGGGGACACTGAGGACAGCGGGAACATTGGGACACTGGGGACACCGCGGGCGGCACCGGGGGTGGCGCAGGTGACATTACGGACACTGGGGGTGGCACAGGGGACACAGGTGACCCAGGTGGCACTGGGGACACTGGGGGTGGCGCAGGTGACATTGGGGACAGCAGGGGTGGCACTGGGGACACTGGGGACAGAGGGGACATTGGGGACTCAGGGGACACCGGGGGTGGCACTGGGGACACTGGGGTGGCACTGGGGACACTGGGGACTCAGGGGACACTGGGGACACCGGGGGTGGCGCAGGGGACACCGGGGACAGAGGAGACACTGGGGACATTGGGGACACTGGGGGTGGCACCGAGGGTGGCACTGGGGACACAGGGGACACCGGGGACAGCAGGGGTGGCACTGGGTACAGAGGGGGGCCACTGGCGGTGACACTGGGGACATTGGGGACACCGGGGGTGGCACTGGGGGTGGCACTGGGGACACCGGTGGCACTGGGGGTGACATTGGGGACACCGAGGGTGGCACTGGGGACACTGAGGACAGCGAGGATGGCACTGAGGGTGGCACAGGTGACACTGGGGACACCACAGGTGACACAGAGGGTGGCACTGGGGTGGCACAGGTGACATTGGGGACATTGGGGACCCCGAGAGTGACCCAGGGGACACCACGGAGGGGGCGTTGGGTCACTGGGCGTGGCCAGGATTTGGGGGCGTGGCCATGCAGTGGGCGTTGTTGTTTGGGGGCGTGGCCAGATGTGAGGGCGTGGCTGATTTTGTGGGGGTGTGGTCGGATAGGGGGCGTGTCCGGTCTTTTGGGGGCGTGGCCAAAT
>NDFG01000159.1:31189-41190 GCA_002167245.1 Sporophila hypoxantha
GTGGGACAGGTGAGACAGGTGAGACAGGTGAGACAGGTGAGACATGGACAGGTGAGGTGGGACAGGTGGGACAGGTGAGACAGGTGAGACAGGTGGGACAGGTGGGACAGGTGGGACATGGACAGGTGAGATGGGACAGGTGAGATGGGACAGGTGAGACATGGACAGGTGAGATATGGACAGGTGGGACAGGTGAGGTGGGACAGGTGGGACAGGTGGGACAGGTGGGACAGGTGAGGTGGGACAGGTGGGACAGGTGAGGTGGGACAGGTGAGATATGGACAGGTGAGACAGGTGAGGTGGGACAGGTGAGATGGGACAGGTGAGGTGGGACAGGTGAGGGACAGGTGAGATGGGACAGGTGACACAGGACAGGTCAGGTGGGACAGGTGGGACAGGTGAAGAGGGACAGGTAAGACAGGTGAGCCAGGTGAGCCCGTTACCTGTCCAGGTGAGTCCCTCCCCATGCCTAGGTGTGCCCAGGTGAGTTCCCCATGCCCAGGTGTGTCTGTACCTGTGCCCAGGTGAGTTCCCCATGCCCAGGTAACCCCCCAGGTGTGCCCAGGTGTGCCCCTCAGGTGTTACCTGTCCGTACCCAGGGGCGTGGCAGTGCCCAGTTGTGCCCAGGTGTGTTACCCATACCCAGGTGTGTGCCCAGGTGTGCCCAGGTGTTACCTCTCCGTACCCGGGGGCGTGGCAGTGCCCAGGTGTGTGTTACCCATGCCCAGGTGTGTCTGTACCTGTGCCCAGGTGTGTGTTATGCATGCCCAGGTGTGCCCAGGTGTGCCCAGGTGTGCCCAGGTGTGCATTACCTGTCCGTACCTGGGGGCGTGGCAGTGCCCAGGTGTGTCTGTACCTGTGCCCAGGTGTGCCCAGGTGTGTGTTACCCATACCCAGGTGTGCCCAGGTGAGTTCCCCATGCCCAGGTGTGCCCAGCTGTACCCCCCAGGTGTTACCTGTCCGTACCTGGGGGCGTGGCAGTGCCCAGGTGTGTCTGTACCCGTACCCAGGTGTGTGTTACCCGTACCCAGGTGTGCGTTACCTGTCCGTACCCGGGGGCGTGGCAGTGCCCAGGTGTGCCCCAGGTGTGTCTGTACCTGTGCCCAGGTGTGCCCAGGTGTGCCCAGGTGTGCCCAGGTGTGCGTTACCTGTCCGTACCCGGGGGCATGGCAGTGCCCAGGTGTGTCTGTACCTGTGCCCAGGTGAGTTCCCCATGCCCAGGTGTGCCCAGGTGTGCGTTACCTGTGCCCAGGTGTGCCCAGGTGTGTGTTACCTGTGCCCAGGTGTGCCCAGGTGTGCGTTACCTGTCTGTACCCGGGGGCGTGGCAGTGCCCAGGTGTGTCTGTACCCGTACCCAGGTGTTACCTGTCCGTACCCGGGGGCGTGGCAGTGCCCAGGTGTGTGTTACCCATACCCAGGTGTGCCCAGGTGTGTGTTCCCCATACCCAGGTGTGTTCCCCATGCCCAGGTGTGCCCAGGTGTGCGTTACCTGTCCGTACCCGGGGGCGTGGCAGTGCCCAGGTGTGTCTGTACCCATACCCAGGTGTGCCCAGGTGAGTTCCCCATGCCCAGGTGTGTGCCCCTCAGGTGTTACCTGTCCGTACCCGGGGGCGTGGCAGTGCCCAGGTGTGTTACCCATACCCAGGTGTGTCTGTACCCATACCCAGGTGTGCCCATGTGTACCCAGGTGTGTGTTACCCATACCCAGGTGTGCCCAGGTGTGTCTGTACCCGTACCCAGGTGTGCCCAGGTGTGTGTTACCTGTGCCCATGTGTGCCCTTCAGGCGTTACCTGTCCGTACCCGGGGGCGTGGCAGTGCCCAGGTGTGTGTGTTCCCCATACCCAGGTGAGTTCCCCATACCCAGGTGTGTGCCCCCCAGGTGTTACCTGTCCGTACCCGGGGGCGTGGCAGTGCCCAGCTGTGTGTCTGTACCTGTACCCAGGTGTGCCCATGTGTACCCAGGTGTGCCCAGGTGTGCCCAGGTGTGCGTTACCTGTCCGTACCCGGGGGCGTGGCAGTGCCCAGGTGTGTGTGTTACCCATACCCAGGTGTGCGTTACCCATGCCCAGGTGTGTGCCCCTCAGGTGTTACCTGTCCGTACCCGGGGGCGTGGCAGTGCGCCGCCGTCAGGACCCACCCGGGCGCCACCAGGGTGCCCCCGCAGACGAAACGCCGGCCCCGGAACAGCGCGGCCTGCCAGGGCGGGGCACAGGTGTGCCCTTCCAGGACCCAGGCACCTGTATGGNGTGCCAGGGCGGGGCACAGGTGTGGCCCTCCAGCACCCAGGCACCTGTATGGGCACACAGGTAACACAGGTGTGCCAGGGCGGGGCACAGGTGTGACCCTCCAGGACCCAGGCACCTGTGACAGAGAGACAGGTGTGCCAGGTGTGCCAGGTGTGCCAGGGCGGGGCACAGGTGTGCCCCTCGAGCACCCAGGCACCTGTGAGAGAGACAGGTAACACAGGTGAGACAGACAGGTGTGCCTGTGAGAGACAGACAGGTGTGCCAGGTGTGCCAGGGCGGGGCACAGGTGTGCCTGTGAGAGACAGCGCGGCCTGCCAGGGCGGGGCACAGGTGTGCCCTTCCAGCACCCAGGCACCTGTGAGAGAGACAGGTGTGCCAGGTGTGCCAGGTGTGCCAGGGCGGGGCACAGGTGTGCCCCTCCAGCACCCAGGCACCTGTATGGGACAGACAGGTAACACAGGTGTGCCAGGGCAGGGCACAGGTGTGGCCCTCGAGCACCCAGGCACCTGTATGGGCACACAGGTGAGACACAGGTGTGCCAGGTGTGCCAGGGCGGGGCACAGGTGTGCCCCTCAAGAACCCAGGCACCTGTGTGGGCACACAGGTAACACAGGTGAGACAGACAGGTGAGACAGGTGTGCCAGGGCGGGGCACAGGTGTGCCCTTCGAGAACCCAGGCACCTGTGAGAGAGACAGGTGAGATTTGGGGTCACACAGGTGTGCCAGGGCGGGGCACAGGTGTGACCTTCCAGCACCCAGGCACCTGTATGGGCACACAGGTGAGACACAGGTGTGCCAGGTGTGCCAGGGAGGGGCACAGGTGTGACCTTCGAGCACCCACACACCTGTATGGGCACACAGGTGAGTCACAGGTGAGACACAGATGTGCCAGGGCGGGGCACAGGTGTGCCAGGTGTGCCAGGTGTGCCCCTCGAGAACCCAGGCACCTGTATGGGCACACAGGTAACACAGGTGTGCCAGGGCGGGGCACAGGTGTGACCCTCCAGCACCCAGGCACCTGTGAGAGACAGACAGGTGTGCCAGGTGAGACAGACAGGTGTGCCAGGTGTGCCAGGGCGGGGCACAGGTGTGCCCTTCCAGGACCCAGGCACCTGTGAGAGAGACAGGTAACACAGGTGTGCCAGGGCAGGGCACAGGTGTGCCCATTGAGAACCCAGGCACCTGTACGGGCACACAGGTGGCACAGGTGAGATTTGGGGTCCCTCAGGTGAGTCCCAGGTGAGATTTGGGCTCTCAGGTGAGGATCTTGGGCTCCCTCAGGTGAGATTTGGGATTCCCAGGTGAGTTTGGGCTCTCAGGTGAGGATCTTGGGCTCCCCCCGGATATTTTTGGGCTGCCCAGGTGAGTTCTGGGGTCTCCAGGTAAATTTGGGGGCCCCCAGGTGAGTCCCAGGTGAGATTTGGGGTGCCCAGGTGAGTCTGGGGTCCCTCAGGTGAGTTTAGAGTGGGCACAGGTGAGGTTTAGGGTGCCCAGGTGAGGTTTGGGCTCTCAGGTGAGGTTTTTGGGCTCCCATAGGTGAGTCTGGGGTCCTCCGGGTGACTTTGGGGTGCCCAGGTGAGTTTAGGGGTGCCCAGGTGAGTTTTGGGGTCCCCCAGGTGACCTTTGGGCTCTCAGGTGAATTTTTGGGGTCCCTCAGGTGAATTTTTGGGGTTCTCAGGTGAATTTTTGGGGTCTCCATGTAAATTTTAGGGTCACCCAGGTGATTTTTGGGTTCTCAGGTGAATTTTGGGGTTCCCTGGACGTTTTTGGGGTCCCTTGGAAGTTTTTGGGGCCCCCCAGGTGAATTTTGGGGTCCCCCTGGATATTTTTGGGGTCTCAGGTGAAATTTTTGGGGTCTCAGGTGAATTTTGGGGGTCTCAGGTGAATTTTTGGGGTCCCCCAAGTAGATTCTGGGCTCCCCCAGGTGTTTTTGGGGTCCCCAGGTAAATTTTGGGGTCTCAGGTGAATTTTTGGGGTCCCCCCGGATATTTTTTGGGGTCTCAGGTGAGTTTTGGGGGTCTCCAGGTAAATTTGGGCTCCCTCAGATATTTTCGGGGTTCCTCAGGTGAATTTTTGGGTCCCCCTGGATGTTTTTGGGCTCTCAGGTGAAGTTTTGGGTTCTCAGGTGAAGTTTTTGGGGTCCCCCAGGTGGATTTTAGGATCCCCCAGGTGGTTTTGGGGTTCCCAGATGGTTTTGGGGTCCCCCAGGTAAATTTTGGGGTCTCAGGTGAGCTTTGGGGTCTCAGGTGAATTTTTGGGGTTCTCAGGTGAAGTTTTTGGGGTCCCCCAGGTGGATTTTAGGATCCCCCAGGTGCTTTTGGGGTTCCCAGATGGTTTTGGGGTCCCTCAGGTGAATTTTGGGGTCTCAGGTGAGTTTTGGGGGTCTCCAGGTAAATTTGGGGTCCCCCAGGTGGATTTTGGGGTTCTCATGTAAATTTTAGGGTCACCCAGGTGATTTTTGGGTTCTCAGGTAAATTTTGGGGTTCCCTGGACGTTTTTGGGGTCCCTTGGAAGTTTTTGGGGCCCCCCAGGTGAATTTTGGGCTCCCCTGGATATTTTTGGGTTCTCAGGTGAAATTTTTGGGTTCTCAGGTGAATTTTGGGGTCCCCCAAGTAGATTCTGGGCTCCCCCTGGTGTTTTTGGGGTCCCCAGGTAAATTTTGGGGTCTCAGGTGAATTTTTGGGCTCCCCCTGGATATTTTTTGGGGGTCTCAGGTGAGTTTTGGGGGTCTCCAGGTAAATTTGGGCTCCCTCAGATATTTTCGGGGTTCCTCAGGTGAATTTTGGGCTCTCAGGTGAATTTTGGGCTCTCAGGTGAAGTTTTTGGGGTCCCCCAGGTGGATTTTAGGATCCCCCAGGTGGTTTTGGGGTCCCCCAGGTGAATTTTTGGGGTCTCAGGTGAATTTTGGGGGTCTCAGGTGAGTTTTGGGGGTCTCCAGGTAAATTTGGGGTCCCTCATGTAAATTTTAGGGTCCCCCAGGTGATTTTGGGATTCTCAGGTGAATTTTGGGGTTCCCTGGACGTTTTTGGGGTCCCTTGGAAGTTTTTGGGGCCCCCCAGGTGAATTTTGGGCTCCCCTGGATATTTTTGGGCTCTCAGGTGAAATTTTTGGGCTCTCAGGTGAATTTTTGGGGTCCCCCAAGTAGATTCTGGGCTCCCCCTGGTGAATTTTGGGGTCCCCAGGTAAATTTTGGGGTCTCAGGTGAATTTTGGGGTCTCAGGTGAATTTTGGGGTTCCTCAGGTGAATTTTGGGATCTCAGAAGAATTTTTGGGCTCTCAGGTGAATTTTGGGCTCTCAGGTGAAGTTTTTGGGGTCCCCCAGGTGGATTTTAGGATCCCCCAGGTGGTTTTGGGGTTCCCAGATGGTTTTGGGGTCCCCCAGGTGAATTTTGGGATTCTCAGGTAAATTTTGGGGTTCCCTGGACGTTTTTGGGGTCCCTTGGAAGTTTTTGGGGTTCCCCAGGTGAATTTTGGGCTCCCCTGGATATTTTTGGGGTCTCAGGTGAATTTTTGGGGTCCCCCAAGTAGATTCTGGGCTCCCCCTGGTGGTTTTGGGGTCCCCAGGTAAATTTTGGGATCTCCAGTGAATTTTTGGGGTCCCCCGGATATTTTTTGGGGTCTCAGGTGAGTTTTGGGGGTCTCCAGGTAAATTTGGGGTCCCTCAGGTGTTTTTGGGGTCTCAGGTGAATTTTGGGGTCCCCAGGTAAATTCTGGGTTCTCAGGTGAAGTTTTTGGGTTCCCCTGGATATTTTTGGGATCTCAGATGAATTTTTGGGGTCTCAGGTGAATTTGGGGTTCCCCAGGTGTTTTTGGGGTCCTTCAGATGAGATTTGGGGTGCCCAGGTGAGGTTCGGGATTCCCAGGTGAATTTTAGGATCCCCCAGGTGAATTCTGGGGTCCCTCGGGGGTTTTTGGGCTCCCCCTGGATATTTTTGGGGTCTCCGATGATTTTTGGGGTCTCAGGTAAATTTTGGGGTTCTCAGGTGAGGATTTTGGGGTTCCCTGCATGTTTTTGGGGTCCCCGATGATTTTTGGGGTCCCCCAGGTAAGTTTTGGGGTCTCCTGGATATTTTTGGGGTCCCTTGGATGTTTTTGGGGTCCCCCAGGTGAATTTTGGGGTCTCAGGTGAAATTTTTGGGTCCCCCTGGATATTTTTGGGCTCACCCTGGAGGTTTTTGGGGTCCCTCAGGTGAATTTTTGGGGTCTCAGGTGAATTTTGGGGGTCTCCAGGTAAATTTTGGGATCTCCCAGGTGATTTTTGGGGTCCCCGATGAATTTTGGGCTCTCACCTGTGGCCGCGGGCAGGAGCAGCAGCAGCAGCAGCAGCCGCATCCCGAGGGGCTGAAATGGGGGAAAAAACGGAGATTTTGGGCAAAATGGGAATTTGGGGGAAAATTGGGGAATTTGGGAGGGGAAATTGGGAATTTTGGGGAAATTTTGGGGAAATTTGGGAGGGGAAAATTGGGAATTTTGGGGGAATTTTGGGGAATTTTGGGAGGGGAAAATTGGGAATTTTTGGAGGAGTTTTGGGGGAGAAAATTGGGAATTTTGGGAGGGAAAATGGAGAATTTTGGGGGGAATTTGGGAGGAAAAAATGGGAATTTGGGGAAGGAAATGGAGGAGGGAAAAAGGGAATTTTGGGAGGGAAATTGGGAATTTTGGGGAAATTTGGGAGTAAAAAATGGGAATTTGGGTAAAATGGGAATTTTGGGGAGAAAATGGGAATTTTGGGGGGAAATTTGGGCGGAAATGGGGAAAAATGGGAATTTTGGGGGGGAAATGGGAATTTTGGGGAAATTGGAGGAAAATTTGGGAATTTTTTTGGAAAAATTTGGGAATTTTGGGAGGAAAAATGGGAATTTTGGGGGAATTTTGGTTGGAAATGGGGGAAGTATTGGGGGAAGAATGGGATTTGGAGGGAAACGGGAATTTTGGGGAAAATGGGAATTTTTAGGAAATCAGAGGAAAATTTGGAATTTTTTGGGAAAAAATTTGGGAATTTTGGGGGAAATGGGATTTGGGGGGGAAAATTGGGAATGGGGGGAAATGGGAATTTTGGGAAATTGGGGAATTTAAGGGAGGAAAATGGGAATTTGAGGAATTTTGGGCGAAATGGTGGGAAAAGGGAATTTGGGAGGAAAAAATGGGATTTTGGGTGGAATTTTGGGAAATTGGGGGGAAAACAGGAATTTGGGGGGAAAATGGAATTTTTAGAAAACTCGTGGAAAATTGGATTTTTTTGGGAATTTGGGATTTTGGGAGGGAAAATGGAATTTGGGAAATTGTGAGAAAAATGAAATTATGGAGAGAAATGGGAATTTTTGGGGGAATGGGGATTTAGGAGGAAAAATGGGATTTCGGTGGAAAATTGGCGGAAAATGGGGAATTGAGAAAAATGGGATTGGTGGAATTTTGGGGAAAATTGGGGGAAACGGGAATTTGGCGGGAAAAATGAATTTGGGGATTGGGGAAAAAATGGGAATTTGGGTGGAATTTGGGGGAAAATGGGGGGAAATGGGATTTGGGAAATTGGAGGAAAAAAATTGGGATTTGGGGGGGAATTTGGGAATTCTGGGAGGAAGAATGGGAATTTTGGGTGGGAATTTGGGAAAATTGGGGGGAAAACAGGAATTTTGGGGGAAAATGGGAATTTTTAGGAAAATCGGTGGAAAATTTGGGATTTTTTTGGGAAAAATTTGGGAATTTTGGGATGGAAAATGGGAATTTTGGGAAATTGTGAGAAAAATGGGAAATTGTGGGAGAGAAATGGGAATTTTGGGGGGAATTTGGGAATTTTGGGGGAAAATTGGAGGAAAAATTGGGAATTTTGGGTGGGAATTTGGGAATTTTGGGAGGAAAAATGGGAATTTTGGGGGAAAATTGGAGGAAATTTTGGGAATTTTTTTGGGAAAAAATTGGGAATTTTGGGAGGAAGAATGGGAATTTGGGGGGAATTTGGGAAAATTGGGGGGGAAACGGGAATTTTGGGGGGGAAAATGGGAATTTTTAGGAAAATCAGAGGAAATTTTGGGAATTTTTTGGGGAAAAATTTGGGAATTTTGGGAGGAAAAATGGGAATTTGGGGGGAAATTTGGGGAAATTGGGGAGAAAATGAGAATTTTGGGGAAAATTGGAGGAAAAATTGGGAATTTTGGGTGGGAATTTGGGAATTTTGGGGAAATTTTGGGAAATCAGGAATTTTAGGGGGAAAATTGGGAATTTTGGGGGGGAAATTTGGGATAAAAGGGAAAAATGGGAAAAAATGGGGAAAAAGGGGGGGAAAGTGACAAACCCCAAAATTCCCGATTGGAATCCCCTGGAAAAGCTCCAAATTCCCTCGGAAAAACCCAAATTTCATCGGCAACCTCAGAAATTCCTCAAAAATCCCCAAAATTCCTCAGAAATCCCCAAAAATCTCCCGGAAAACCCCCAAAATTCCCTTGGAAAATCCCAAAAATCTCCTGGAAATTTCCCCAAAATTCCCAGAAAAGCCCCAAAATTTCTTCTGAAATCCCCAAATTCCCTTGGGAAAAACCCCCAGAATTCCCGGAAAACCCAAAAATCACCTGGAAAATCCCAAAATTCACTAGAAAACCCCAAAATTCCCAGTAATCCCCAAAATTTTCCAGGAAAATTCCAAAATCTCCTGAAAAAAAACCCCCAAAATTCCCTGGAAATCCCCAAATTCCCACTGGAAAATCCCTCAAAAAATTTCCCCGGAAAAACTCCCCAAATTCCCAGAAAATTCCCAGGAAAGCCCCAGAACTTTTGGAAAAATCCCAAAATTCCTTCAGAAAGCCCCCAAAGATTCCCTGGAAATCCCAAAATTCCCTTGGAAATGCCAAAATTCTCTTGGAAAACCCAAAAATCTCCCGAAAAAAACGAGAAATCTCCCGCAAAATCCCAAAAATTCCCTGGGAAAACCCTGAAATCCCCTGGAAAACCCCAAAATCTGCCGGAAAACTCCCAAAAATTCCCGGAAAAATCCCAGAATTCCCTGGAAACTCCCAAAATCTCCCGGAAAATCCCCCAAAAATTCCCCCCAAAAGCCCCAAAATCTGCCGGGAAAATGCCAAAAATTCCCGGAAAAATCCAAAAATTCCCCGGAAAAATCCCAAATTTCCCTGGGAAAATCCCAAAATCTCACGGAAAATCCCCAAATTCCCATGGGGGAAAAAAACCCCAAAGCTCCCAGAAAGTCCCAAAATCTGCCAGAAAAGTCCCAAAAATTCCCGGAAAATCCCCAAATTCCCAGAAAATTCCCAGGAAAGCCCCAAAACTTTTGGAAAACTCCGGAAAAAATCCCAAAAATCCCCTGGAAAAACCAAAAATCCCCTCGGAAAAATCCCAAAGTTCCCGGAAAGCCCCAAAATTCCCGGAAAAATCCCAAAAAATTCCCGGAAAAACCGAGAAATCTCCCAGAAAATCCCAAATTGCCTCAGGAAAAAACCTCAAAATTCCCTCTGGATCACCTGAAATTCTCCCGGAAAAACCCAAAATTTATTCGGGAACTCCAAAAGTTCCCGGAAAAATCCCAAAATCTCCCGGAAAACCCCAAAATTCCCTCGAAAAAGCCCAAAAATTCCCGGAAAAAACCCAAAAATTCCCCGGAGAAACAAAAAATTCCCTCCGAAAAATCCCAAATTTCCCGGAAAAGTCCCAAAATTCCCGGAAAAATCCCAAACTTCCCTGGAAAATCCCAAAATATCCCGGAAAAAACCCAAAAATTCCCCGGAGAAACAAAAAATTCCCTC
>NDFG01000159.1:49097-67048 GCA_002167245.1 Sporophila hypoxantha
GAGAAATCCTGGAGAAAAAAAAAGGAAAAAATTCCCAAAATTTGGGAGAAATTTCCTCAAATTTGAGAGAAATTTTCCCGAAATCGGGAGAAATTCTCCAAAATTTGGGAGAATTTGCAAATATTTGATAAAAATTCCCCCAAATTTGGGAGAAATTCCCAAAATCCTGGGTAGAGATTCCCCAAATTTGGGAAAACTCCAAAAAATTTGGGAGAAATTCCCAAAAATTTGGGAAAAATCCCAAAAATTTGGGAGAAATTCCTAAAAAATTTGGATTGATTCCCAAAAAATTTTGGATAAATTCCCAAAAAATTCAGGATCATTTCCTTAAAATTTGGGAGAAATTCCCGAAAATGTGGAATCAATTCCTCAAATTTGTCAGAAATTCCAAAAATTTGGGAAAAAATAAAAAAATTTTTGGGGAAAATTCCCCAAAATTTTGGATTAATTCTCAAAAATTTGGGATAAACTTCTCAAATTTGGGATAAATCCTCAAATTTAGGAAAATTTTTTCCTGAAATTTTAGGAGGAATTCCTCAAAATTTGGGAGAAATTGCCCCAAGTGGAAGAAATTCCAAAAATTTTGGGAAAATTCCAACAAAAATTGGGGAAAAATCCCCAAAATTTGGGGCGGAATCGGCTCCTGGGGGCGGGGCCGGGGCGCAGCCTCTGATTGGCTGATGGCGAGTGGGCGTGGCCAGGGCGCAGCCTTTGATTGATGGGGAGTGGGCGGGGCCAGGGCGCTGGCTCTGATTGGCTGATGGGGAGTGGGCGGGGCCAGGGCGCAGCCTTTGATTGATGGGGGAGTGGGCGGGGCCAGGGCTCGATCTCTGATTGGCTGATGGGGAGTGGGCGGGGCCACTACAGACCCGTATGGAGCAGTATGGACCAGTATGGACCAGTATAGACCAGTACTGACCAGTACAGACCAGTATAGACCAATAAGGACCAGTATGGACCAGTATGCACCAGTATGGACCAGTATAGACCAGTATAGACCAGTATGGACCAGTACGGACCAGTCCATCCCAGTCCCTCCCAGTTCATCCCAGTGCTCCCAGTTCAAACCAGTTCAAACCAGTTCAAACCAGTTCACCCCTGGCTCCATCCCAGTATGGCCCAGTGCCCTCCCAGTAACTCCCAGTTCACTCCCAGTTCAAACCAGTTCATCCCAGTCCATCCCACTCCCTCCCAGTCCATCCCAGTTCATCCCAGTAAGGCTCAGTCCATTCCCAGTTCATCCCAGTCCCTCCCAGTTCAATCCCAGTTCAATCCCAGTTCATCCCAGTAAAGCCCAGTTCAATCCCAGTAAGGTTCAGCCCATTCCCAGTTCAAACCAGTTCATCCCAGTAAGGCCCAGTCCCATCCCAGTCCATCCCAGTCCATCCCAGTCCATCCCAGTCCATCCCAGTTCATCCCAGTTCAATCCCAGTCCCTCCCAGTTCCCCCCAGTCCCTCCCAGTTCCCATCCCAGTTTGGCTCCAGTCCCAAACTGGGAGTTACTGGGAGGGGCGGTGCTGAGTCAGCAGCTCCAGGGGCCGGGACTGGGAACCTCCCAGTTCAAACCAGTTCAAACCAGTTCAAACCAGTTCAGCCCAGTAACTCCTCCCAGTTCAAACCAGTAACCACCAGTCCCTTCCCAGTTTGTCCCAGTTCATCCCAGTTCAAACCAGTAACTCCCAGTCCCTTCCCAGTGCTCCCAGTTCACCCCGGTCTCTCCCAGTTCATCCCAGTTCAAACCAGTCCCTCCCAGTAACTCCCAGTTCATCCCAGTAAGCACCAGTAACCCCTCCCAGTCACCCCCAGTCCCTCCCAGTTTGTCCCAGTTCAAACCAGTCCCCTCCCAGTTCCCTCTCAGGGCTCTCCCAGTCCCTCCCAGTAACTCCCAGTTCCTCCCAGTTCATCCCAGTTCATCCCAGTAACCCCCAGTCCCTTTCCAGTGCTCCCAGTTCAAACCAGTTCAAACCAGTAACCACCAGTAACCCCTCCTGCTGCTCCCAGTAACTCCCAGTTTGTCCCAGTTCAAACCAGTAACCCGTCCCAGTAACTCCCAGTTCAAACCAGTAACTCCCAGTCCCTTCCCAGTGCTCCCAGTTCATCCCAGTCTCTCCCAGTTCCCTCCCAGTTCAAACCAGTAACCACCAGTAACCCCTCCTGCTGCTCCCAGTAACTCCCAGTTTGTCCCAGTTCATCCCAGTAACCCCTCCCAGTAACTCCCAGTTCAAACCAGTAACCACCAGTAACCCCTCCCAGTCCCTCCCAGTTCCCTCCCAGTTCATCCCAGTTCAAACCAGTAAGCACCAGTAACCCGTCCTGGTGCTCCCAGTTCATCCCAGTTCAAACCAGTAACCCCTCCCAGTATCCCCCAGTTCCCTCCCAGTACATCCTCATCTTTAATTAACCCTCATTAATTAAGCACAGTAATTAACATCATTAATTAACCTCATTAATTAACCTCATTAATTCACCATTAATTGACCTCATTTTTAATTAACCCTCATTAATTAACGACTTTAATGAACCACATTAATTACCCCGGTAATTTACCCTCATTAAGCCAATTAACCCTCATTAATTAACCCTGCCATTAACTCCCATTAATTAACCCCCATCATTAATCGCCATTCACCTCAATTAATTAGCCACCATTAATTACTCCTCATTAGTTAGCCTCCATTAATAAACCCCCATTAATTAACCCTATTAATTAACCAGAGAATTAATTAATGGCCATTAATCACATTAATTACCCCGTTAATTAACCCCCATTAATTATTCCAATTCATTGACCTCAGTAATTTACCCCTGCCATTAATTAACCCTGCCATTAATTAACCCTGCCATTAATTAACCCCATTAACTCCCATTAATTAATCCCAGCATTACCCTCCATTAATTAACCCCCATTAATTAACTCCATTAATAGACCCCATTAATTAGCCCTGTCATTAATTACCTTCTTAATGAACCCCCATTAATTGTCATTAATTAATCTCCAGTACTTAACGCCATTAATTACACCCCGTCATTAATTAACCCTGGCATTAAATAACCTCCATTAATTAACCCTATTAATTAACCCCGGAATTAATTACCCTCCATCATTAACTCCCATTAATTAACCCGGGCATTATTAACCCCATCATTAATTAACTATCATTATTAACCCCCATTAATTAACCCATCATTAATTACCCCATTAATTAAAGTGCCAATTAATGAATCCCAAAGCTAATTAACAACATCCACTAATTAATTACCCCAATTAACAGCTCCCACTCAATACCCAAACCCCAGTAATTAATTAAACACCCAATTACGCCCATAATTAATTAAACCCCACTTAATTATTCAAATTAATTAGCCCCAATTAATGCCCCTAATTAGCTGCCCCTACTAATTGCACAAACTGAATTAATTGTTTAATTAATAACCCCCGCTAATTAACCACTGCGCTCATATGCACGCTCAGGAATTCATTACCGCATTGCAGTAATTAATTAATTAACGCTAATTAATTACCCGGCCCCAATAACCATGAAACAATCACCCATTAATTAATAACTGCATTAATCACCCCGAGCCCGGTTCATTACCTCATTAACCACCCCCCAAGCCATTAATGAACCCCTAATTAATCAATTAACAACGCTAATTAATCAATTAACAACGCTAATTAATCAATTTTCCTTTATTTAACAAAACCCCCCCAGGCTCCGCCCACACCCCGAACCCCGCAGCCACTTCCGGGTTAGGCCACGCCCACTTCCGTGTCAGACCACGCCCATGCTTTAATAGAGTCAGCGACTTCCGGGTTAGGCCACGCCCCCGCCGGAGGAGCCATGACGTCATTTCTCCTTGGGAGGGGGCCTGGGGGGGGAGAGAACCAGTGAGAACCAGTACGGACCAGTATGGACCAGTATAAACCAGTATGGACCAGTACGGACCAGTACGGACCAGTATGGACCAGTATAAACCAGTATGGACCAGTATGGACCAGTATGGACCAGTACGGACCAGTATGGACCAGTATGGACCAGTATGGACCAGTATGGACCAGTCCCCATTTCTCACTGCAAAATCGCCATTTTTGCACCTAAAACTCCCAGATTTTTCCCTCCCAGTATAAACCAGTATAAACCAGTATAGACCAGTATAACCCAGTCCCTCCCAGTCCCCTTTCTATCCCCAAAATTCCCATTTTTCCCCATAAAATCCCCATTTCTCACCCCAAAATCGCCATTTTTGTGCCCAAACCTCCCGGGTTTTTCCCCCCAGTCCCTCCCAGTATAAACCAGTATAAACCAGTATAACCCAGTTCCCTCCCAGTATAAACCAGTCCACTTTTCACCCTCCAAAACTCCATTTTTACCCCCAAAATCCCCATTTTTCACCCTAAAATCTCCATTTTTGCGCCCAAACCTCCCAGATTTTTCCCTCCCAGTGTAAACCAGTATAAACCAGTCCCTCCCAGTATAAACCAGTCCCATTTAACCTCTCAAATCCCCATTTTTCCCCCATAAAATCCCCATTTTTCACCCCAAAATCTCCATTTTTGCACCTAAAACTCCCAGATTTTTCCCCCCAGTCCCTCCCAGTATAAACCAGTATGTCCCAGTATAAACCAGTATAACCCAGTCCATCCCAGTCCCTTTTTTACCCCCCAAAATTCCCATTTTACCCCCCAAAATTCCATTTTCCCCCATAAAATCCCCATTTTTCACCCCAAAATCTCCATTTTTGCGCCTAAATCCCCCGGATTTTTCCCTCCCAGTATAAACCAGTATAACCCAGTTCCCTCCCAGTCCCTTTTTTACCCCCCAAAATTCCCATTTTTCCCCATAAAATCCCCATTTCTCACCCCAAAATCTCCATTTTTGCACCTAAAACTCCCCAATTTTTTCCCCCCGCTCCCTCCCAGTATAAACCAGTATAAACCAGTATATCCCAGTGTGTCCCAGTCACCGGTAGACGCCGACCACCACGGCGTGGTCCCTCTCGTAGGGCTCCAGCGTCAGCTGCTCCTGCGGCTTCATCCTCTCGGCCGTCATCTTCCTCACCTCGCCTGCGAACACGGCCTCGGCCGGTGCCGTCGAGTCGATGCAGTTCGCCTGCGGGGAACCGGTTCGGACTGGTTTGGACTGGTTTGGACTGGTTTGGACTGGTTTGGACTGGTTTGGACTGGTTTGGACTGGTTTGGATTGGTTTGGAGTGGTTTGGACTGGTTTGGAGTGGTTTGGAGTGGTTTGGAGTGGTTTGAACTGGTTTGGATTGGTTTGGACTGGTTTGGAGTGGTTTGGACTGGGTTGGAGTGGTTTAACTGGTTTGGACTGGTGTGAACTGGTGTGAAGTGGTTTGGACTGGTTTGGAGTGGTTTGAACTGGTTTCAGCCCAGTTTGAACCAACTTCAGCCAGTTAGAACCAGTTAGAACTGATTTGAGCCAGTTAGAACTGGTTTGGACTGGTTTGGACTGGTGTGAACTGGTTTGGACTGGTTTGGACTGGTTTGAACCAGTTAGAACTGGTTTGAGCTCAATTAGAACCGGTTTGGACTGGTTTGGACTGGTTTGGAGAGGTTTGGACTGGTTTGGACTGGTTTGGACTGGTTTGGACTGGTTAGAACCAGTTTGAACCGGTTTGAACCAGTTTGAGCCCAGTTTGAACCGGTTTCAGCCAGTTAGAACCAGTTAGAACCAGTTTGAGCTCAGTTAGAACCAGTTAGAACCGGTTTGAGCCAGTTAGAACTGGTTTGGAGTGGTTTGGACTGGTTAGAACTGGTGTGAAGTGGTTTGGAGTGGTTTGAACTGGTTTGGATTGGTTTGAACTGGTTTGGATTGGTTTGGAGTGCTTTGGACTGGTTTCAGCCCAGTTTGAACCAACTTCAGCCAGTTTGAACCAGTTAGAACCAGTTTGAGCTCAGTTAGAATCGGTTAGAACCGGTTTGAGCCAGTTGGGACTGGTTTGGAGTGGTTTGGACTGGTTTGAACTGGTTTGGAGTGGTTTGGAGTGGTTTGGACTGGTTTGAGCCCAGTTTGAACTGGTTAGAACTGGTTTCAACTGGTATGAGCTCAGTTAGAACCAGTTAGAACTGGTTTGGACTGGTCCATACTGGTCTGTACTGGTTTTGTACCTTGATGGAGATGAGGAAGTGCCCCCCCGAGCGCAGGAAGTGATGCGCGTTCAGCGCCACGATGCGCGTCTGGTCCGGCTGCGCCACGTCGGCGAAGATCACGTCCACCATGCCTGGAACGGGACAAAACCCCAAATTAGCCCAAATTTATCCCAAAAAATCCAAAAAATCCAGAAAAAAACCAAAATTCCAGAAAAAACCCCAAAAATTCCAACCAAAAACCTCAAAATTCCCCCAAAATTCCAGCCAGGAACCCAAAAATCCCCAAAATTTGGTGCCCACCAAGATCACGTCCACCATGCCTGGGACGGGGCAAAATCCCAAATTTATCCCAAATTTATCCCAAAAAATCCAGGAATTCTGGACAAAATTCAAAAATTCCAGAAAAAAATCCCAAAATTCCCAAAATTCCCACGAAATTTCCCCAAAATTCCAGCCAGGAACCCAAAACAACCCCAAAATTTGGTGCCCACCAAGATCACGTCCACCATGCTTGGGAGAGAGGGAAAATCCCAAATTGTCCCAAATTGTCCCAAATTTATCCCAAAAAATCCAGGAATTCTGGAAAAAATTCAAAAATTCCACAAAAAAATCCCAAAATTTCTACGAAATTCCCCAAAATTCCCCCAAAATTCCAGCCAGGAACCCAAAACAACCCCAAAATTTGGTGCCCACCAAGATCACGTCCACCATGCTTGGAACGGGGCAAAATCCCAAATTATCCCAAATTTATCCCAAAAAATCCAGGAATTCTGGACAAAATGCAAAAATTCCAGAAAAAAATCCCAAAATTTCCACAAAATTCCTCAAAATTCCCCCAAAATTCCAGCCAGGAACGAAAATTCCCCCAAAATTTGGTGCCCACCAAAACCACGTCCACCATGCCTTGAACGGGGCAAAATCCCAAATTATCCAAAATTTATCCCAAATTTATCCCAAAAAATCCAGGAATTCCAGAAAAAACCCAAAATTCCAGAAAAAAATCCCAAAATTTCCACAAAAACCTCAAAATTCCCCCAAAATTCCAGCCAGGAACCAAAATAAACCCAAAATTTGGTGCCCACCAAGATCACGTCCACCATGCTTGGAACGGGACAAAATCCCAAATTATCCCAAATTTATCCCAAATTTATCCCAAAAAATCCTGGAATTCCACAAAAAACCCAAAATTCTAGAAAAAAAATCCCAAAATTCCTCAAAATTCCTCAAAATTCCCCCAAAATTCCAGCCAGGAACCCAAAACAACCCCAAAATTTGGTGCCCACCAAAACCACGTCCACCATGCCTGGGACAGAGGGAAAATCCCAAATTGTCCCAAATTTATCCCAAAAAATCCAGGAATTCTGGAAAAAAATTAAAAATTCCACAAAAAAATTCCAAAATTCCCACAAAATTCCCCCAAAATTCCAGCCAGGAACCCAAAATTCCCCCAAAATTTGGTGCCCACCAAGATCACGTCCACCATGCCTGGGAGAGAGGGAAAATCCCAAATTGTCCCAAATTTATCCCAAATTTATCCCAAAAAATCCAGGAATTCTGGACAAAAATAAAAAATTCCAGGAAAAATCCCAAAATTCCCACAAAATTCCTCAAAATTCCAGCCAGGAACCCAAAAATCCCCAAAATTTGGTGCCCACCAAGATCACATCCACCATGCCTGGGACGGGGCAAAATCCCAAATTATCCCAAATTTATCCCAAATTTATCCCAAAAAATCCAGGAATTCTGGACAAAAATAAAAAATTCCAGGAAAAATCCCAAAATTCCCACAAAATTCCCCAAAATTCCAGCCAGGAACCCAAAACAACCCCAAAATTTGGTGCCCACCAAGATCACGTCCACCATGCCTGGAACGGGGCAAAATCCCAAATTGTCCCAAATTTATCCCAAATTTATCCCAAATTTATCCCAAAAAATCCAGGAATTTTGGACAAAATTCAAAAATTCCAGAAAAAAATCCCAAAAACCTCAAAATTCCCCAAAATTCCAGCCAGGAACCCAAAACAACCCCAAAATTTGGTGCCCACCAAGATCACGTCCACCATGCTTGGGAGAGAGGGAAAATCCCAAATTGTCCCAAATTGTCCCAAATTTATCCCAAAAAATCCAGGAATTCTGGAAAAAATTCAAAAATTCCACAAAAAAATCCCAAAATTTCCACAAAATTCCTCAAAATTCCCCCAAAATTCCAGCCAGGAACTCAAAATTCCAACCAAAATTTGGTGCCCACCAAGATCACGTCCACCATGCTTGGAACGGGGCAAAATCCCAAATTGTCCCAAATTTATCCCAAATTTATCCCAAAAAATCTGGGAATTCTGGACAAAATTCAAAAATTCCGGACAAAAATCCCAAAATTTCCACAAAATTCCCACAAATTGCCCCAAAATTCCAGCCAGGAACCCAAAACAACCCCAAAATTTGGGGCCCACCAAGATCACGTCCACCATGCCTGGGACGGGGCAAAATCCTAAATAATCCCCAAATTATCCCAAATTTATCCCAAATTTATCCCAAAAAATCCAGGAATTCTGGACAAAAATAAAAAATTCCACAAAAAAATCCCAAAATTCCCACAAAATTCTCCAAAATTCCAGCCAGGAACCCAAAACAACCCCAAAATTTGGTGCCCACCAAGATCACGCCCACCATGCTTGGAATGGGGCAAAATCCCAAATTATCCCAAATTTATCCCAAAAAATCCAGGAATTCTGGACAAAATTCAAAAATTCCAGAAAAAAAACCCAAAAATTCCAACCAAAAACCTCAAAATTCCCCCAAAATTCCAGCCAGGAACCCAAAACAACCCCAAAATTTGGTGCCCACCAAGATCACGTCCACCATGCTTGGAATGGGGCAAAATCCCAAATTGTCCCAAATTTATCCCAAATTTATCCCAAAAAATCCAGGAATTCTGGAAAAAAAATTAAAAATTCTGGAAAATAATCCCAAAATTCCCACAAAATTCCTCAAAATTCCCCCAAAATTCCAGCCAGGAACTTCTCCAGAACCTCCAAGTCAACTCAAGAATCGCCAAAATTTTTGACAAAACCCTAAAATTTTATCAAAAATCCAAAATTTCTTCTCCAGGACCCCAAAACCACCTCAAGTCCCACCCAGGACACCTCAAAACCTCCAGAACCTTCTCCAGAACCTCCAGAACCTTCTCCAGAACCTCCAGAACCTTCTGCAGAACCTCCAAATCAACTCAAAAATCCCCAAAACTTTGAGAAGACCCCAAAATTCTCCTCCAGGACCCCAAAACCACCTCAGGTTTCACCCAGGACACCCCAAGATTTCCAGAACCTTCTGCAGAACCTCCAGAACCTTCTCCAGAACCTCCAAATTAACTCAAAAAGCCCCAAAATTTTGAGAAAACCCCAAAATTCTTCTCCAGGACCCCAAAATCACCTCAAGTTTCACCCAGGACACCTCAAAACCTCCAGAACCTTCTCCAGAACCTCCAGATCAACTCAAAAATCCCCAAAATTTTGAGAAGATCCCAAAATTCTCCTCCAGGACCCCAAAACCACCTCAGGTTCCACCCAGGACACTCCAGAACCTCCAGAACCTTCTCAGAACCTCCAGAACCTTCCCCAGAACCTCAAAATTAACTCAAAAATCCCCAAAATTTTGGACAATCCCAAAATTTTCATCCAGGACCCCAAAACCACCTCAAGTTTCACCCTGGACAACCCAAGATCTCCAGAACCTTCTCCAGAACCTCCAAATCAACTCAAAAATCCCCAAAATTTTAGGAAGACCCCAAAATTCTCCTCCAGGACCCCAAAACCACCTCAAGTTCCACCCAGGACACCTCAAAACCTCCAGAACCTTCTACAGAACCTCCAGAACCTTCTCCAGAACTTCCAGAACCTTCTCCAGAACCTCCAAATCAACTCAAAAATCCCCAAAATTTTGGACAACCCCAAAATTCTCCTCCAGGACCCCAAAATCACTTCAAGTCCCACCCAGGACACCCCAAAACCTCCAGAACCTTCTCAGAACCTCCAGAACCTTCTCCAGAACCTCCAAATCATCTCAAAAATCCCCAAAATTTTGGACAATCCCAAAATTCTCCTCCAGGACCCCAAAACCACCTCAAGCCCCACCCAGGACACCCCAAGATCTCCAGAACCTTCTCCAGAACCTTCTCCAGAACCTTTTCTAGAACCTTCTCCAGAACCTCCAAATCAACTCAAAAATCCCCAAAATTTTTGGACGATCCCAAAATTCTTCTCCAGGACCCCAAAACCACCTGAAGTTTCACCCAGGACATCCCAAGATTTCCAGAACCTTCTCCAGAACCTTCTCCAGAACCTCCAGAACCTTCTCCAGACCCTCCAAATCAACTCAAAAATCCTCAAAATTTTTGGACCATCCCAAAATTCTCCTCCAGGACCCCAAAACCACCTCAGGTTCCACCCCAACATCTCCAGAACCTTCTCAGAACCTCCAGAACCTCCAAATCAACTCAAAAATCCCCAAAATTTGGAGAAGACCCCAAAATTCTCCTCCAGGACCCCAAAACCACCTCAAGTTCCACCCCAACATCTCCAGAACCTTCTCCAGACCCGCCCGGGCGCGTCCCAGAGGAAGCCCCGCCCCCGGGGCGCACTGACCAATCAGCATGCGGTACTTGTGCGGGTGCCGCGCGTCCTCGATGACCGGCACCACGTTGGTTCTCTTCTTGGCCACGTTGAGCAGGTCCCGGCCCGAGCGGTGCGAGAACTCCACGGCGTAGACCACGCCCTCCTGGGGGGGTCACCGGGGGTCACCGAGGTCACCGGGGGGTCACCGAGGTCAACCAAGGTCACCAAGGTCATCAGTGTCCATCAATGGTCACCAATGTCCATCAATGGTCAATGGTGTCCATCAATGGTCATCAATGGCCACCCAAGGTCATCAATGGCCACCCAAGGTCATCGATGGCCACCCAAGGTCAATGGTGTCCACCAAAGGTCATCAATGGTCACTAAAGGTCATGAATGGTCACTCAAGGTCATCAATGGCCACCCAAGGTCATCAGTGTCCACCCAAGGTCATCAATGGCCACCCAAGGTCATCAATGGCCACCAAAGGTCATCAATGCCCACCCAAGGTCATCAATGGCCACCAAAGGTCATCAATGCCCACCCAAGGTCACCAATGGCCACTAAAGGTCATCAATGGCCACCCAAGGTCAATGGTGTCCATCAATGGTCATCAGTGTCCACCAAAGGTCATCAATGTCCCCAAAGGTCATCAATGGCCATCAATGGTCATCAGTGGCCACCCAAGGTCATCAGTGTCCATCAATGGTCATCAATGTCCATCAATGGTCAGCAGTGTCCACTAAAGGTCACCAATGTCCACCCAAGGTCATCAGTGTCCATCAATGGCCATCAGTGGCCACCCAAGGTCATCGATGAACACCAAAGGTCATCAATGGTCACTAAAGGTCATCAATGGCCACTGAAGGTCATCAATGACCACCAAAGGTCATCAATGTCCATCAATGGTCATCAGTGTCCACCCAAGGTCATCAATGGTCACCCAAGGTCACCAGGTGCCACCCAAGGTCATCGGTGTCCATCAAAGGTCATCAGTGTCCATCAATGGTCATCAATGGCCAAAAATGGTCATCAGTGTCCACCCAAGGTCATTGATATCAATCAAAGGTCATCAGTGTCCACCCAAGGTCATCAATGTCTACCAAAGGTCATTGGTGTCCATCAATGGTCATCGATGTCCACCCAAGGTCATCAATGGCCACCAAAGGTCATCAATGTCCATCAATGGTCATCAGTGGCCATCAATGGTGATCAATGGCCACCCAAGGTCATCAATGTCCACCCAAGGTCATCAGTGGCCACCCAAGGTCATCAGTGTCCATCAACGGTCATCAATGGCCACTAAAGGTCATCAATGGCCACCAAAGGTCATCAATGGCCACCCAAGGTCACCAGAGGCCACCCAAGGTCATCAATGGTCACCCAAGGTCATCCATGGCCACCAGAAAGTCATCAATGGCCACCAAGGTCATTCAATGTCCATCAATGTCCACCAATGGCCACCCATGGTCAGCAGTGTGCCATCAATGGTCATTCAGTGGCCACCAAGGTCAATCAGTGGCCATCAATGGTCATCAATGGTGCATCAATGGGCATCAATGTGCCCGAGTCAGGATGGTCCGATCAATGGGCCGATCAATGGTCAATTCAATGGCCACCCAAGGGCATCAGTGGCCACCCAAGGCCATCAAATGTCCATCAAGGGTCATTCCAATGTCCATCATGGTCATTTCAATGGCCTCAATGGTCATCACAATGGCCAAAAAATGGTCATCAGTTGTCCACCCCAAGGTCATCAATGTCCCATCAATGGTCATCAGGGATGGGCCATCAGATGGTCATCGATGGCACCCAAAGTCATCAGTGTCCAACCCCAAGGTCATCAATGTCCATCAATGGTCATCTGATGGGGCCAAGCCAAGGTCATCAATGCCGCCACCCAAAGAGTACATCAAATGGTCCTTCAATGGTCATTCAATGTCCATCAATGTCATCAATGCCATCAATGGTCATCATGGCCAAAAAATGGTCATCAGTGTCCACCCAGGTCATTGATATGGCAATCAAGAGGTCATCAATGGCCACCGGAATGGTCATCAGTGCCCAGCCAAAGGGTCTGGTTGGGTGTCCATCAGGATGGTTCATCGATGTGTCCACCCAAGGTCAATCTCAATGGCCCACCCAAGGTCAATCGGTGTCCATCAATGTGTCATTCAATGGGCCCACCCAAAGTTCATCAATGGCCACCCAAGGTCAATTGGTGTTCCACCCGAGAGGTCATTCAATGGTGCGCATCAATTGGTCTTAATGGTCACCCGAGGTCATCAATGTCCATCAATGGTCATTCAGTGGCCACCAGGTCATCATGTGCCATACCCAAGGTCATCAGTGGCCATCAATGGTCATTCGAGGAGGTCATCAAATGGTCATCAAATGGCATCAGATGGTCATCGATGGGCCACCAGGTCATCAGTCGTCCACCAAGTCATCAATGTCCATCAATGGTCAATCTATGGCCAAACCAAGGTCATCAATGGCCACCCAAGGTCATCAATGGCCATCAATGGTCATCAATGGCCAAAAATGGTCATCGATGTCCACCCAAGGTCATCAATGGCCACCAAAGGTCACCAATGTCCATCAATGTCCATCAGTGTCCATCAATGGTCATCAATGGCCACCCAAGGTCATCAATGGCCACCAAAGGTCATCGGTGTGCACCCAAGGTCATCAATGGCCATCAATGGTCATCAACGGCCACCAAAGGTCAATGGTGTCCATCCAAGGTCATCAATGGTCACCAAAGGTCATGAATGGTCACTCAAGGTCATCAATGGCCACCCAAGGTCATCAGTGTCCATCAATGGTCATCAGTGTCCACCCAAGGTCACCAGGTGCCACCCAAGGTCACCAATGTCCACCCAAGGTCTCCTGCAGGTGCCACCCTCAGGTGGTCCCAGCACCTTGGGGACACCAAATTGGTGCCACCGGGCCCAGGTGAGACCCTGGGGACACCCCAGGTGTGTCTGTGCCCATGCCCAGGTGTGCCCGGGTGTGCCCAGGTGTGTCTGTACCCATACCCAGGTGTGCCCGGGTGTGCCCAGGTGTGCCCAGGTGTGTCTGTGCCCATACCCAGGTGTGCCCAGGTGTGCCCAGGTGTACCCAGGTGTGCCCAGGTGTGCCCAGCTGTACCCAGGTGTGCCAGGTGTGCCAGCTGTGCCGTACCTGCCCCACGATGTCGGACACGTGGCTCACGGTGGTGCCCGAGGCCGCGCCCAGGTACAGCACCTTGGCGCCTGTGCCCAGGTGTGTCTGTACCTGTACCCAGGTATGCCCAGGTGTGCCCAGGTGTAACCCAGGTGTGCCCAGGTGTGCCCAGGTGTGTCTGTACCCATACCCAGCTGTGCCCAGGTGTGCCTAGGTGTGTCTGTAACTGTGCCCAGCTGTGCCCAGGTGTGTCTGTGCCCGTGCCCAGCTGTGCCCAGGTGTGCCCAGGTGTGCCCAGGTGTGTCTGTAACTGTGCCCAGGTGTGCCCAGGTGTGCCCAGCTGTGCCCAGGTGCGTCCGTACCCATGCCCAGGTGTGCCCAGGTGTGCCCAGGTGTGCCCAGGTGTATCTCAGGTGTACCCAGGTGTGCCCAGGTGTGCCCAGGTGTGTCTGTGCCCATACCCAGCCGTGCCCAGGTGTGCCCCAGTGTGTCTGTACCCATGCCCAGCTGTGCCCAGGTGTGCCCAGGTGTGCCCGGTGTGCCCGGTGTGCCAGCTGTGCCGTACCTGCCCCACGATGTCGCTGACGTGGCTCACGGTGGTGCCCGAGGCCGCGCCCAGGTACAGCACCTTGGCCCCTGTGCCCAGGTGTGTCTGTGCCCATACCCAGGTGTGCCCAGGTGTGCCCAGGTGTGTCTGTGCCCATACCCAGGTGTGCCCAGGTGTGTCTGTACCCATACCCAGGTGTGCCCAGGTGTGCCCAGGTGTGCCCAGGTGTATCCCAGGTGTGCCCAGGTGTGCCCAGGAGTGCCCAGGTGTGCCCGGTGTGCCGTACCTGCCCCACGATGTCGCTGACGTGGCTCACGGTGGTGCCCGAGGCCGCGCCCAGGTACAGCACCTTGGCGCCTGTGCCCAGGTGTGTCTGTACCTGTACCCAGGTGTGCCCAGGTGTGCCCAGGTGTATCCCAGGTGTGCCCAGGTGTGCCCGGTGTGCCATACCTGCCCCACGATGTCGCTGACGTGGCTCACGGTGGTGCCCGAGGCCGCGCCCAGGTACAGCACTTTGGCGCCCGGGCGGATGTGGATGCGGTCGATGCCGCCCAAGATGGCGGCGGCGAGCTTGGAGCGGAACGGGTTCCAGGCGCGGTACTCCACCGAGGCCTCGCCCTCCTGGGAAACCAGTATAAACCAGTACAAACCAGTAAGAACCAGTTTGGAGTGGTACAAACCAGTATAAACCAGTACGAACCAGTATAGAACCCTATAAACCAGTATGGACCAGTATAAACCAGTTTGGAGCGGAACGGGTTCCAGGCGCGGTACTCCACCGAGGCCTCGCCCTCCTGGGAAACCAGTATAAACCAGTAAGAACCAGTTTGGAGTGGTACAAACCAGTATAAACCAGTATAAACCAGTATGGAACCCTATAAACCAGTAAGGACCAGTATGAACCAGTTTGGAGCGGAACGGGTTCCAGGCGCGGTACTCCACCAAGGCCTCGTCCTCCTAAACCAGTACAGACCAGTATGAACCAGTATGAACCAGTATGGACTGATATAATCCGGTATACACCAGTACAAACCAGTACAGACTGGTATAAATCACTATATATCCCTATAAACCAGTATGAACCAGTATGGACCAGTTTGGAGTGAAACAGGTTCCAGGCGCGGTATTCCACTGAGCTGTTGCCCTCCTAAACCAGTACAGACCAGTACAAACCAGTAAGAACCAGTCTAGAATGGTACAAACCAGTATAAACCAGTACAGACTGGTATAGAGCCCTATATGTCCCTATAAACCACTATGGACCAGTATGAACCAGTTTGGAGCGGAACGGGTTCCAGGCGCGGAACTCCACCGAGGCCTCGCCCTCCTAAACCAGTACAGACCAGTATGGACCAGTATGAACCAGTATGGACTGATATAAACCAGTATAGACTAAAATAAATCCCTATATATCCCTATAAACCAGTATGGACCAGTATGAACCAGTTTGGAGCGGAATGGGTTCCAGGCGCGGAACCCCACCGAGCTATCGCCCTCCTGGGAAACCAGTATAGACCAGTATGAACCAGTAAGAACCAGTATAGACCAGTATAAACCAGTACAGACTGATATAGAGCCCTATATATCCCTATAAACCACTATGGACCAGTATAAACCAGTTTGGAGCGGAACGGGTTCCAGGCACGGTACTCCACCGAGGCCTCGCCCTCCTGGGAGACCAGTACAGACCAGTATGAACCAGTATGAACCAGTATGGACTGATATAAACCAGTATAGACTAAAATAAATCCCTATATATCCCTATAAACCACTATGGACCAGTATGAACCAGTTTGGAGTGCAACGGGTTCCAGGCGCGGAACCCCACCGAGCTATCGCCCTCCTAAACCAGTACAGACCAGTATGAACCAGTTTGGAATGGTACAAACCAGTATAGACCAGTATAAGCCGGTATGAACCAGTATGGACTGATATAAACCAGTATAAACCAGTATAGACTAAAATAAATCACTATATATCCCTATAAACCAGTATGAACCAGTATAAACCAGTTTGGAACAGTATAAACCAGTATAGACTGCTATAAAGCAGTATAAACCAGTATGAGCCAGTATGGACCAGTATAGACTGGTATGGACTGGTATGGACCAGTATGGACCAGTACAGACCAGTATAAACCAGTATGGGTCAGTATGGACCGGTATGGAGCAATATAGACCAGTATGGACCAGTATGGACCAGTATGGACCAGTATAGACCGGTATTAACTAGTATAGACTGGTATGGACCAGTACAGACCAGTATAAACCAGTATAGATCAGTATAAACCAGTATGGACCAGTATGGACCAGTATGCCTGATATGAACCATTACAAATGAGTCCCTCCCAGTACAAACCAGTGCTCCCAGTCCCTCCCAGTTTGTCCCAGTCCCTCCCAGTCCCCCCATTTGCAGTGCTCCCAGTATAAACCAGTCCGTCCCAGTGCGTCCCAGTGCCCCCATTCCCAGTGCTCCCAGTCCATCCCAGTGCGTTCCAGTCCCCCCAGTCCCAGTGCTCCCAGTATAAACCAGTCTGTCCCAGTTTGTCCCACTCCCAGTGCTCCCAGTATGTCCCAGTATATCCCAGTCCCTCCCAGTCTGTTCCAGTCCCAGTGCTCCCAGTATAAACCAGTAACCCCCAATCCCCTCCCAGTCACTCCCATCCCTCCCAGTACAGACCAGTGACCCATTTAACCCCTCCCAGTATAACCCAGTCCCTCCCAGTTACCCCCATGCCGGTGCGGCTCCACCCTCCCAGTCCCCCCCAGTCCAAACCAGTATCCCCAGTTACCCTCATGCCGGTGCGGCTCCACTCTCCCAGTCCCTCCCAGTATAACCCAGTCCCTCCCAGTCCATCCCAGTCCCTCCCAGTATAACCCAGTCCCTCCCAGTTACCCCCATGCCGGTGCGGCTCCACCCTCCCAGTCCCTCCCAGTCCAAACCAGTATCCCCAGTTACCCTCATGCCGGTGCGGCTCCACTCTCCCAGTCCCTCCCAGTATAACCCAGTCCCTCCCAGTCTCCCCATTCCCAGTGCTCCCAGTATATCCCAGTACATCCCAGTCCCATTCCATCCCAGTCTGCCCCAGTATATCCCAGTCCATCCCAGTTGCTCCCAGTCCCTGCCATTCCCAGCACTCCCAGTCCATCCCAGTCTGTTCCAGTATCCCCCAGTCCCATTCCCAGTATGTCCCAGTCCATCCCAGTCCGTCCCAGTCCCACTCCCAGTATAAACCAGTATGTCCCAGTCCCATTCCCAGTGTATCCCAGTCCCTCCCAGTCCCATTCCCAGTGCTCCCAGTATATCCCAGGCTGTCCCAGTCCATCCCAGTCCCCCCAGTCCCAGTGCTCCCAGCATGTCCCAGTATATCCCAGTCCATACCAGTCCGTCCCAGTCTCCTCCCAGTATGTCCCAGTCTGTCCCAGTTCCCCCACTCCCCTCCCAGTTCCTCCCAGTCCATCCCAGTCCCCCCATTCCCAGTGCTCCCAGTCCATCCCACTCCCCCCCACTCCCC
>NDFG01000159.1:206582-220209 GCA_002167245.1 Sporophila hypoxantha
GACACCTGGGTGGAGTTTGAAGAGGTTCTGGTGTGCGATTTTATGGGTGAGGAAAACCTTCTGCGAGACTTTCGGAAACAATGAAGGTCAAGTCAAAACACCTGGGTGGGCCTGCTGTTCTTTCGGAGGACACCTGGGGGGTTGGGGACACCTGGGTGGGGGTTGGGGACACCTGGGCAGGTTTGGGGACATCTGAGGGCGAGGTTGGGGACACCTGGGGGGGCCTTTGGGGACACCTGGGGGTTTGGGACCCATCTCGAGAAGTTTGCGGGACATTCTGGTGGGTTTGGTGACACCTGGGGAGGTTTGGGGACATCTGGGAGGGGGTTGGCCCGGACATCTCAGAAGTTTTGGCAACACCTGGGTGGAGTTTGAGAAGGTTCGGGTGCGATTTTTGGGGGTGAGAACCTTCGGGAGAACTTTGGGATGAAGCTCAAGGAACACCTGAGATGAGCGTTTGGACACCTGGTTGGGTTTGGGGAGGTTTGCGCGTGGTTTTTTGGAGGATAGGAGCCCTTCATGCGAGAACTTTGGGATGAAGGTCAAGAACAGCTGGTGTGCGTTGGGGACACCTGTGCGGGTTTGGGGACATCTGGCGGGGTTTGGGACATCTGGGAGGCGGTTGAGGAGGTTTGGGTGGTTTTGGGGGCTGAGGAACCTTCTGGAAAACTTTGGGATCAAACTCAGGAACACCTGCGTGGGGGTTTGAGAACACACCTGGAGGGGTTTGGGGACACCTGGGTGGCGGTTTTTGGGACATCTGGGGGGGTTGGACATCTGGAGGTGGAGTATTGAGGAGGTTTCTGGCGTGGTTTTGGAGGTTGAGAACCTTCTGCGAGAACTTTGCGGATGAAGCTCAGGAACACACTGGGAGGGGTTTGGGAAACATCTGGGAGGGGTTTGAGGACACCTTGGAAGGGGTTTGGGGACATCTCAAGAAGTTTGGATTCAATTTTCTCCAAAAAAAAAAAAGGGGAGGGGGGGGTTTTTTAGGGTCATACCTGGCGTGAGTTTGAGAAGGTTCCGGGGCCTGATTTTTGGGGTGAGAAACCTTCTGGAGAACATTTGCGGAATCGAAAGCTCAGGGAACACCTGGGTGGGCCGCGTTTGGCGACATCTGAGAAGTCTTGGGACACCTGGGTGGAGTTTGAGAGGTCTCTGGGTGGTTTTTGGAGGTTGAGGAACCTTCTGGAGAAACTGGATGAAGGTCAAGAACAACCTGGGGAGGATTTGGGGTCACCTGCGATTTCTGGAGGTGTTTGGGTCCCTGGTGATCCTCCATGGATTCTTGGTGGTCTCCATGGCTTCTGGAGGTTCTTTTGGCGTTCCTGTGGTCTCCTATAGGATCCTGTGATCTGAAACATGGGATTTTGGAGTCTGGATTAATGAAGTTCACTGCGTCGATACTTCCATGGGGATTTCTGGAGATGATTATGGTTACTTGCGAGATAAGGTCTCATAGGTCTGTGGTGGTCTCATGATTCTCAGTTGGGAGTTTTGGGGTTCCTGCGTTGCGTCTCCATGGGTTTCTGGAAGTGTTTTGGATTTCTTGGTGTCTCCATGGATTTCCTGGTCGTCCCGTGGGGCTTCTGGAGGTCTTGTTTTGGATTCTGGTGTCTCCCATGCAGGTTTGGAGGTCAGGTTTTTTGGTTTCCCAGGGGAGTTTGGGGTTCCTGTTGGTCTCCATGCGCTTTGGCAAGTGTTTTGGTTCCTGGTTGCGTCTCCGTGGGATTTTGAGTTGACGTTTAGGGATTCCTAGTAGGTGATTACATAGGAATTAGCCAAGAGAGTATTGTTGCGCGGTTTCTGAGAGGTGTTTTGGTTCCTGTAGGTGAGATCCATGAGGGTTCCGCTGGTGGTCTCCATGGGTATCACTGGTAGGATCTATGAGGATTCCTGGTGGGATTTTTGGGGAATTCTGCGAGGAGTTCTGTGGTCTCCATGGGTTACCTGTGGTCTCCATGGATTCCGCGTGGCATTTTTATCTGGATTTTGGAAGATTGTTTTGGATTCCTAGGCTGATCTCCATGGGTTCCTGGTTGGATTTTTGGGTTTCTGGAGGAATTCCTTGTTGGATCTCCATGGCGTTCCCCCCCCCATCGTGATTCTCCAGGAATCCCGGTCGATTTTAACTGGATTTTGGAGGTCAAGCATTCGTTAGTTTTGATTTCGCTTGGTGATCTCCATGGGTTCCCGTGTGAATTTTCTGGATTTTGCTGATTTTGCCGACATCCCAAATTTGGTTTTTTTTTTTTTTCTCTTCTCTTCTCCAGCCGCCTTCATCCGCGTGGTGGCTCGGAGTTCGTGCAAAAGTACCCTGCGGCGAGGGCCCGCGCATGTGCGGCGCGACGTATCTTCGCCTGGCCAAGGGAAACGCGCCGAGCCATCATCTTCATCGGACAGATCGACGCCATCGCCACCAAGCGTTTCGACGCCAGCGACCGGCGGTGAGGACCCGGACACCCGCACCGGGCAGGCGGTCTCCGTGGGGTGGTCTGGGGGTCCTTGGTGGAGATTTGGGGGGTCCTGGCTGGGAGTTTGCGGGCGGATATACTTCATTTGGGACTGAGGCAACGTTCGGCGAGAACATCGGGATGAAGGTCAGGAGAACCTCAAGTGGGGTTTTGAAGGGAAACCTCTAAGGAGAGGGTTGAGCTCTTCCAAATTGGGGAGGCTCCATCGGCAAGTGAGGGTCTCGACACACGGCGTCCTCGGTGGTTTGGGTGGTTTTGTGGGAATTTGGCTTGAGAACCTTCTGGAAGAACACGGGATGGAGTCAGGAGAACCTCAAGGTGTGTTTGCAGCGACCTCAGAACAGGACTGAGGGTTGGGACCCCCCAAAATTGGGCAGGGTCTCCATTTGGGTGGACTTTGCGGTGAGGTTTTTGATGGAATTTTGGCTTGAGAACATCTGGAGACATCAAGGTGAGGTCTGGGGACACGCTGGGTGGGGTTTGAGGCCCCAGACTCCCAAACTGGTGCGGGTGGTCTCCGGTGGACGTGCGGAGTCTGGGGGGTCCTGGTGGCAGTTTGGGGTGTCGCGGGTGTTTTTGGGTTGGTTTTGGTGGAATTTGGGCTGCAGAACTTCTGGAGAACTTCTGGATGAAGGTCAGGAGAACCTCAAGGTGGGATTTGCGGACCTCAGAACGCGGGCTGAGGGTTGGACCCCCAAAATTGGCGGAGGTTCTCCATCGGGGCGTGGCACTTTGGTGGGTTTTTGATGGAATTTGGCTTGAGAACATCTGGAGGAACATCAACGTGAGTCTGGGCACACCTGGGTGCGGGTTTGGAGCGCCCCCAGAACCCCAAACTGGCAGGGGTCTCCATTGGGGTGTGGGTCTAGGCGGGTCCTGGTGGAGTTTGGGCGGTTCCTGGGGGTTTTTGGCGTGGTTTTTGTGCAGGATTTGGGTGCGTTTTGCTGGCTTGCAGGAACCTTCTGGAGAACCTTCTGGATGAAGGTCAGCGCAGAAACCTCAAGGTGGGGTTTGAAAGGACCTCACGCAATCACGGGCTGCGCACAGGAGTTGGGACACTCCCAAAATTGGGGAGGTCTCCATTGGGGTGGAGTCTGGAGGCGTCCTACTCACACCCCAAGGGTGCGGTTTTGGTTAGGTCTTGTTGTGTGGATTTGGGCTTCAGAACACCTTCCCTGGAGAAGAAACATGGGCATGCAAGCCGTCAGGAGAAAAACCTCAAGGTGGGTCTTTGAGGACCACGTCGCGGCTGTGCGTGCGTGACCCATTCAACTGCGCAGGGGTCTCCATTGGGTGGGTCTGGGGCGTCTCTGGTGGTGTGTCTTGGGTGGTCTTTGGCTGCGGATTTGGGTTAGGAACCTTCTGCGAGAACTTCTGGATGAAGCGTCAGGAGAACCTCAAAGGTGGGGTTCTGAGACCTCAGAACAGGGCTGGTGCGTTGGACCCCAGAGTGAGGAGGGGTCTCCATGGACGGTGGGTTCTTGGGGGTCCTTTGGTGGAGTTTGGGGGGTCCTACTGGTGGATTGGCCGTGGTTTTTGGGCGTGTGAGGAAACCTTCTGCAGAGAACCTCGGATGAAACCCAGCAGCACCTGCGGTGGAATTTGGGCGTCACCTGGATGGAAATTTACGGATTTTGAGGTGGAAATTCGGAGTTTTTGGGTGGTCCCTGCCATCCAGAGGTCCCAAAATCGCCGTTTTTCACCCCAAGCCGACCGCTGAGCGTCCAACGGATCCTCCTTGAGTCCCTGAACCAGCATGGACGCTTCGCACCAGAACGTCAACGCTGGGACCTGGTGTCCCCTTCAGTGGACCAGGTGTCCCCTCAGCGTGCGACCGGTGCCCCAGCGTGGGACCAGTGTCTCGAGTACTCCAGGTTGACCATGGCCACCAACCTGGGCCACACCTGCGATTCAGAATTTTGTCGCGTTCTTGTGGTCCTGGAGGGTTCAGGTCTGCCCAGGTTCCTCAGGTTATCTACCACGAGAGTCGTGGCCACCAACCATGGGCACACCATGGACCCAGCATTCCAGGTTTTATTAGATTTTATGAGGTGTTATGACGTTTCTATGGATTTTTATGAGGTTCCTATGGGGGGTTCTGGAGGATCTCAGGTGTGTGTCCTCACCTGTCACCTGTGGCCCAGGAAATTCATGGCCACCAACCATGCGCACACTGGGTCAGCAGTTCCAGGGTTATGGATTTTTATAGGTTTTATGCGAGTTTCTATTGGAGTTTTATGAATTTTTATGGGGTTTGAGGATCTCAGGTTGCGTGTTGTAGCCTCACCTGTGCCCAGGAGATCATGGCACCAACCGTAGAGACACCTGGATCAGAAATATGAGGTTTTATGAGTTTTATGCGAGGTTTCTATTTGGGGTTTAAGAGGTTCTATTGGGTCGTTTGGAGATCTCAGGTGTGTCCTCACCTAGTCACCTGTGCCCAGGAAATCATGGCCACCAACCATGGCACACCTGGGGCCAGCGAATTGTGGGGGTTTTATGGGATTTTTATGAGGTTTATATGGGAGGTTTTGATGGCAGTTTTATGGAATTTTTATGGGTTAGGAGCGATCTCAGGTGTTCCTGACCCCTCACCTGTGCCCAGAGATCATGGCCACCAACCGTGAGGACACCTGGATCAGAAATATGCAGGCTTTTGTGAGGTTTTATGGAGTTTCGTGGGGTTTTATGAGGTTCTATGGGGGTTTGAGCATCTCAGTGTGTCCTCACCTGTCACCTGCTGCCCAGGTGATCAGTGGCCACCAACCGTAGAGGACACCTGGGCCAGAATTGTGGGGGGTTTATGGCATTGATATGAGGTTTTATGGAGTTTTTATGGCAGTTTTATGGATTTTTATGGGGTTTGGAGGATCGTCAGGCTGTGTCCTCAACCTGTCACCTGTCCCCAGGTGATCAGGGCCCACAACCATGGGCACACCTGGTCAGCAATTCCAGGTTTTATGGATTTTTATGAGGTTTTATGAGTTTCTATGGATTTTATGATTTTTATGGGTTTGCGAGGATCTCAGGGTGGTGTGCGCATCACCTCGTTCACCTCTGCTCCAGTAGATTCTAAATGAGCCACACCAAATACCTGTAAGAGATTAATCAAAAATTGAACAATATGTTAAAAAATACATATGTTTTGGACCAAGATATATGTATTATATGTTTTATATTTTTAATTTTGTAGAGAAAATAGACCAAAGATAGTGACTTATTTAGGGAAGTGTTTTATTTATAGAGGTGATGCTTAGAAAGGATAGAAAAACATGGAGGTATGAATTTTAATGGGCGCTAGTCCCGTGGATCTTAGTATATATAATGTGTTTTGTGATAGTGTGTTTTAAATGAGTGATACGAGAAGTTCTATCGTGAAGAAAGTCATTGTGATGAGAAAATTTTTACTGATGAACTTTTGACTGCATACTCATGAGTAGTCCGTCCCTCAGCTCTGTCAACCTAATTCACCAGTGTATCTGCTCTACAATTCTCAATCCGATGAGAGGACAACAGTAAACTGATCAGAAGATTATGTGTTTTGTGATGAAGGTGGTGTTTATGATGAGGTGATTTTATGGTGCAAGTTCGTGGAACAGTATATAATGATAGAGAGGTTCTATGCGTGGAGAGTTCTGAGAGATCTCAAGAGAGATGATAGATCCATCATCCGTGGGTCATCTCTTGACCAAAGCGATGATCGAAATGAACCCCCAAATCTCCATTGCAACCTATCCAATGCTGTGAGAGATCTGCATAAAAATATAAGAAAAGGAGTATTGAATGTATGATTGTTCTTTGAGGATATTCTTGTCTCATGAGAGATTAGACAACATGAGAATACTAAACAAAACTTTTATTGAACTAACAACATAAGCTGCGATATGGTTGAATGAGGTGTTCTATGTAGTGTGAGTATTTGTTAGATAGCGTATTGCGTACAGGTTCGCGATAGTCGTTTCAACTCTGTCACCTTGGTCCCCAGGGAGATCATACGGCCACCAAACGAGGTGGACACCTGGCCAGGAATTGTGGGGGTTTTATGGATTTTTATGAGGTTTTATGGAGTTTTGATGGAGTTTTATGGATTTTTATGGTTTTTACGGGGTTGGAGGATCTCAGGTGTTGCCCTGCACCCCTCACCTGTGCCCAGGTGATCATGGCCACCAACCGCGCCGACACGCTGGAACCGGCGCTGCTCCCGGCCCGCCGCCTGGACCCAAGATGCAGTTCCCGCTGGCCCGACCAGCGGCCAGAAGCGCCTCATCTTCTCCACAATCACCGGCAAGAGGCAACCTGTCCGAGAGGTGGACCTGAGGATTGTATCCGCACACCTGGCACACCTGCGCGGACACACCTGGGACACACCTGGGGACACCTGGGCACACCTGCGCGCGGCACCTGGGCGCATCTGGGGCATCTGGGGGGGTTAAGAAGCACACCTGGGGCACCTGGCGCACCACCTGGGGCACCTTGCACACACCTGGGGTACCTGGAGCCACACCTGGAGGGGTTAGAAACACACCTGGGCGGTACCTGGGACACCCGGCACACGCTTGGGGGCATCTGGGGGCGGTTAGAAACACACCCTGGGGGCACACTGGGCACACCTGGGGGCACCTTGGCACCACACCTGGCATAGCTGGGGGCACCTGGGCACACCTGGCTTTAGAAACACACGCTGGGCGACCTGGGTGCACCTGGGCATACACCTAGCGGCCACAACCTAGGGTCACCTGGGGCACCCGGCACACAACCTGGGCGCATCTGAGGACTGGGAATTACACCATGGGGCAACCTGCGAGGGGGTTTAAAAACCACACCGGCGGCAACCTGGGCACACCTGCGGGGACACACCTGGACGCCTGCGGAGCGCACCTGGAGACACCTTGGCGCACCTGGGGCACCTGGCACAACCTGGCGGCACACTGGGCAAGCACCTGGGACACACCTGACTGGCACCTGGGGGCATCTGGGGAGTTAGAAACACACCTGGGGGCACACTGGGCATTAGCTGCGGGCCACCTTGGCACACCTGGATGGGCCGTTAGAAACACACCTGGGGGTACCTGGGGCACCTGGGCACACACCTGGGCATAGCTGGGGGCACCTGGGCACACGTAGGGGGGTTAGAAACACACCTGGGCACACCTGGGGACACACCTGGGGACACCTGGGCACACCTGGGTGCACCTGGGCACACCTGGACATGCCAAGGACACACCTGGACACACCTGAGTGTCCCAAGGGCACACCTGGACATGCCCTGGGCACACCTGGACATGCCCTCGGCACACCTGGGCATGCCCTGGGCACACCTGGGCACACCTGCGCCGTTTCCTTGACCCCTGGCCCAGACGTGGCGCGGCCGGACAAGATCTCGGGGGCCGACATCAACTCCATCTGCCAGGAGGTGAGGGCACACCTGGGCACACCTGGGATACACCTGAGATACACCTGGGCACACCTGGGCACACCTGAGATACACCTGAGGCACACCTGGGCACACCTGGGCACAGCTGGGTGTGTCTAGGACAGGTGTAGGACACAGCTGGGCACACCTGGGACAGGTGATACAGGAGACAGGGGACACCTGGGGACGAGTGTGACACCTGTGGGTGGGTGGGGCAGGTGACACCAGAGGTGGCACAGGTGACACAGGTGTGGCTGTAGCTTCAGTGCAGGTGACACAGGTAGCACAGGGCTGACTGTGGGTGGTACAGGTGACACTGAGGTGTCCCAGGTGGCACTCAGGTGACACTGAGGTGACACTGTCCCCGTCCCCAGGGCGGCATGCTGGCCGTCAGGGAGAACAGGTACATCGTGCTGGCACAGGTGTGGCTGTGGGTGACACAGGTGTGGCTGTAGCTCAGTGCAGGTGACACAGGTGTGGCTGTAGGTGACACACAGGTGACACTGAGGTGACAAAGGTGACATTCCCAGGGCGGCATGCTGGCTGTGCGGGAGAACAGGTACATTGTGCTGACACAGGTGTGGCTGTAGCTCAGTGTAGGTGGCACAGGGCTGGCTGTAGGTGACTCAGGTGTCCCAGGTGACACTCAGGTGACACTGTCCCTGTCCCCAGGGCGGCATGCTGGCCGTCAGGGAGAACAGGTACACAGTGCTGGCACAGGTGTGGCTGTGGCTCAGTGCAGGTGACATGTGGGTGGCTGTAGGTGACACTCAGGTGACACTGAGGTGACATTGGTGACATCCCCAGGGCGGCATGCTGGCCGTCAGGGAGAACAGGTACATCGTGCTGGCACAGGTGTGGCTGTGGCTCAGTGCAGGTGGCACAGGGCTGGCTTTGGGTGGCTGTAGGTGACTCAGGTGACACAGGTGACACTCAGGTGACACTGAGGTGACATTGGTGACATCCCCAGGGCGGCATGCTGGCCGTCAGGGAGAACAGGTACATCGTGCTGGCCAAGGACTTTGAGAAGGCGTACAAAACCGTCATCAAGAAGGACGAGCAGGAGCACGAGTTCTACAAGTGACACCTGGGGACACCTGGGACACCGGGGGGACACCTCGAGGGACACCCTTGGGACATTTGGGGACGTTTAAAATAAAGCGTGAGAGTGGAGCGAGAAGCGTCGGAGCCTTTTGGGACACGGGAGCGGACCTGGGGGACACTTGGGACACTAGGGATGGCATGGGCGACATCACTGGTGGCATTGGGAACATGGCTGGGGACAGACGTGGGGACACTTGGGATGGCCTTGGGGACATACTGGGGACACTGGGATGGAGTTGGGACACAACGGGAAGGGACCTGGGGACATTTTGTGGGGACACGTTGGAGGGACTGGGGACAGCATGGGTGGGGACACTGGGGACATGGTGGCGACACCCTGACGCGGGACAACTGGGACACCCTGAACTGTGAGGGACATCACTGGGGCATTGGGACTGGGCTGGGGACCAACCGTGGGACACCAAGCGAGGGACTGGGGACCACTTTGGGGGAACAGGGATGGCCTTGGGACACAAGGAGCGGACTTGGGGAACATTGGGGTGGAGTTTTGGGACACTGGGAAGGACTTGGGGATCACATGGGATGGGACACGGGAATATTGGGGGGGACTTGGGGCACTCCTGGAGGATGTGGGACACTTGGGACTTGGATGGGTTTGGGGACATCGGGAGCGGACTGGGGACACCGGGAGGGACTTGGGGACATTGGGAGCACCCCTGGGGAACACGGGAAGACACGGGGAACACTGGGACATGCTGGCGACACCTTGGGGACACCTTGGGGACAACCGGGACGCTCCTTGAGGCCCCCAGGCGCGCGCCACCCTCGGCGACACCTCGGGGTGGGACCTCAGGGGGACATCGCGACCCAGTTCGGGGACATCGGGAGGGGCGGGGCCTAGAGCCACGCCATTTGAGTGACGTCAATCTTCGGTTCGCCCCCCCCTCCTCTCTGGGCCCGCAGTGGCGCCGGGACGGCGGGAGCCGGTAAAGAGCCGGAAAGGCGAAGCCGAGCGTAGGCCGGCGAGCCGGGAACGTCGGAAGAGCCGAAGGCCGGGGAGCGGAAAAAGCCTGAAGCGAGCCGAACCGCGACCCCGCCTTTAGGGTCGCCATGCCTTGAAGCGGCTCTCCGAGCCGTCCGGGCTCTCGTCCTCATCTCCTTCCTCTCATCCTCCTCTGCGGCAGGAGGAGGGCCCATGGGCCGGGCAGGGGCTGAGGGGGACCGAGGGACGACTGAACTGGGCCAAACTGGGGCCCAAACTGGGCTCAACTGGGGCCAAAGCTAGGCCGGAGAATCAAGAAGCGGGCCGAGAAGAGGCGGAGTTGTCCGGAAGAGCCGAAGAGGGACGGGATAAGCGAGAGCGGCCGGAGCTGTACGGAAAGAACCGAACCGGGCGGAAAGAACCGAACTGGGCCGAGAGTAAGCGAAGCGGGCCGGAAGTGGACGAAGGGAGAGCGGGGAGGGTCGGAGAAGAGCGAACCGAGGACGAAGGGGGTCGGAAAGAGCGAAGGTGTCCGGAATTTGCCGAAGGGCCGCCATGTTGTTGCCGCTGCTCCTCGGGCTCCTCGAGGGTGAGTTCGGGACCCCAAAATGCCACAAAATGTCCTCAAAATGTCACCAAATGTCCTCAAAATGCGCCTAAATGTCCCCAAATGTGCCCAAAATGTCACCTGGGACCCCAAACATGTCACCAAATGTCCCCAAAAATGTCCCCAAAATAGCTTAAAATATCCCAAAAATGTCACCAAATGTCCAAAATGTCCCAAAAAATGTCCCCAAAAGTCCCCAAAATGTCCCCAAATGTCACCTGGGGTCCAAATGAGCCAATTTTGGGACAATTTTGGGGTTTTTGGGCTGGATTTTAATGAATTTTTGGGCCAATTTTGGGGGGATTCGGGGATTTTTTGGGAATTCCGGAATCCCGGATCCCCCAATCCCAAATTTTGGGGTCCCAGGGGTGAAATTTGGGACCATTTTGGGTCCATTTTGGGTGGGATTTGGATGAGGTCCATTTTAGTGAATTTTGGGCAAAAAAATTTCTGGGAATTTGGGGTAAATTTGATGGGAATTTTGGGATTTTTTAGGAATTTTGGGGCTCCTTGTTGCCCTCCCCATTTTTGGGATCTTGGGGTCGGATTTTGGGTCCATTTTGGGTCAATTTAAACCATTTTGGGGCTGTTTTTTTGACAAAATTTCCATCAAATTTCAACGGAATTCCACCAAATTTTTTTGGGAATTCCGGGAAAATTTGGGAATTCCTTCCTGACCTCCCTTTCTCCCCCCTCTCCATTTTTGGGATTTTGGATCTGGATTTTGGGTCCATTTTAGGTCAATTTTAATGGTTTTTGGGGGTGGGTTTTAAAGGTTTTTTTGACCAAATTTTGGTCAAATTTCAATGGAATTTTTTGGGAATTTTTTGGGGAATTTTGGGAAAATTTGGGAATTCCATCCTGACCTCCCCTTCTCCCCCCTCTCCATAATTTTGGGATCTTGGGGGTGGATTTTGGGTCCATTTTGGGTCAATTTTAATGGTTTTTGGGGTGGATTTTAAAGGTTTTTTTGACCAAATTTTGGTCAAATTTCAATGGAAATTTCTGGGAATTTGGGGAAAATTTGGGAATTCCTTCCTGACCCCTCCCCTTCTCCCCTCTCTCCATTTTTGGGATCTTGGGGGTGGATTTTGGGTCAATTTTGGGTCCGTTTGAACCATTTTGGGGCTGTTTTTTTGACGAAATTTCCATCAAATTTCAACGGAATTCCACCAAATTTTTTTGGGAATTTCGGGAAAATTCGGGAATTCTCTCCTGACCCCCCTTTCTCCCCCATCCCTGAAATTTTGGGGTTCTGGGATTGGATTTTGGGTCCATTTTGAGTCAATTTTAACCATTTTTGGATGGAATTTTGGAGGCAAAATTTTTGTTCAAAATTTCAACACCGGTTCAAATTTCAACGGAATTTCACCAAATTTTTGGGGAATTTCGGGAAAATTCGGGAATTCCTTCCTGACCTCCCTTTCTCCCTTCTCTCCATAATTTTGGGATTTTGGGGGTGGATTTTGGGTCCATTTTAGGTCAATTTTAATGGTTTTTGGGGTGGATTTTAAAGGTTTTTTTGACCAAATTTTGGTCAAATTTGAACGGAATTTTGTGGGAATTTTTTTGGAAAATTCGGGAATTCTCTCTCCCCACAGTTTCGGGGGCCCTGGGGGGCTGCGTGGAGGTGGCCTCGGGCACCGAGGCCGTGCTGGGGGCGCCGTTCCGGCTGCTCTGCATCGCCTGCAAGCGCCGCAGCGAGACCCCGGCCGAGGCCGAGAGCGAGTGGTTCTTCCGGCCCGAGGGGGCCCCCCAGTTCGAGAAGGTCACTGGGACAAACTGGGAGCGACTGGGAGGGGGTTGGGACAAACTGGGAGGGACTGGGATGAACTGGGATGAAGTGGGAGTTACTGGGAGGACGCTGCAGTTCCCAAAGCTGCCACCAGGGGGAGCTGCGAGTTCATTGAGAGGGACTGGGAGGGGACTGGGAGGGACTGGGAGGGACTGGGAGGGACTGGGATTAACTAGGAGTTACTGGGATGAACTGGGAGGAGGCTGCAGTTCCCAAAGTGGCCACCAGGGGGAGTTGGGGAGACGCTGAGAGTTCATTGAGAGGGACTGGGATGAACTGGGAGGGACTGGGAATGGATTGGAATGGACTGGAATGAACTGGGAGTTACTGGGAGGACACTGCAGTTCCCAACACGGCCACCAGGGGGAGCTGGGGAGACACTGGGAGTTCATTGAGGGGAACTGGGAGGGAATTAGGGGGGACTGGGATGGACTGGGAGGGAATTGGAGGGGATTGAGACGGACTGGGATGAACTGGGAGTTAGTGGGAGGACACTGCAGTTCTCAAAGGCGCCACCAGGGGGAGCTGGGGAGACAGTGGGAGTTCATTGAGAGGGACTGGGAGGGACTGGGAAGGACTGGGAGAGACTGGGAGAGACTGGGAGGGGATTGGGACAAACTGGGAGGGACTGGGATGAACTGGGACGAGGCTGCAGTTCTCAAAGCTGCCACCAGGGGGAGCAGGGGAGACGCTAGGAGTTCATTGACGGGGACTGGGATGAACTGGGATAAACTGGGAGGGAATTGAGGGGGACTGGGATGAATTGGGAGGGAATTGGAGGGGACTGGGAAGGACTGGGAGTTGCTGGGAGGACGCTGCAGTTCCCAAAGGCACCACCTGGGGGAGCAGGGGAGACGCTGGGAGTTCATTCAGAGGGACTGGGAGGGACTGGGATGAACTGGGAGGGACTGGGAGGGGATTGGGAGGGACTGGGATGAACTGGGAGGGGACTGGAACCTACTGGAACCTACTGGGGATACACTTGGGATATATTGGGAGGAACTGGGAGTTACTGGGAGGCACTGGGAGCTACTGGGAAGACCCTAGAGAACCCCTGGGCCATACTGGGAGTCACTGGGCTAAACTGGGAGCGCCACTGGGAATTACGTGCGCACAACAATTAGGCTCAGCGCATTGCAAACACAAACTCAACGCAGCAGGTCCGGCCGCCACTCGAGCCAACCCACACTTCCCAATTCCCTTCCATTAATCCGCTCATCGTTTGCTTTTTACTCGGTTCTTACTGGTTTCTTGTTACTGGTTTTAAACTGGTGGCACGATCCTGCCACTA
>NDFG01000160.1:41334-51430 GCA_002167245.1 Sporophila hypoxantha
GTGTCCCTGTCCCCAAAGCCATGTCCCCATGTCCCCAAAGCGTGTCCCTGTCCCCTGAGGGTGTTCCCATGTCCCCAAGGGGTGTCCCTGTCCCCAAAGCCATGTCCCCATGTCCCCAAGGGGTGTCCCTGTGTCCAAGGGGGTGTCCCTGTCCCCAAAGTGATGTCCCCATGTCCCCAAGGGTGTCCCTGTCCCCATCCCCTCACGACCCCTCCTGCTGCCCCCTCAGCCTCGTCCCACTGCCACCACCGCCTGTCCCCCTGTCCCCAAAGCCATGTCCCCCTGTCCCCAAGGGGTGTCCCCCTGTCCCCAAAGGGTGTCCCTGTCCCCAAAGCCATGTCCCCATGTCCCCAAGGGGTGTCCTTGTCCCCTGAGGGTGTCCCAGTGTCCCCAAGGGGTGTCCCTGTCCCCAAAGGGTGTCCCTGTCCCCTGAGACTGTCCCCAAAGGGTGTCCCTGTCCCCAAAGTGATATCCCCATGTCCCCAAAGCGTGTCCCTGTCCCCTGAGGGTGTTCCCATGTCCCCAAGGGGTGTCCCTGTGTCCAAGGGGGTGTCCCTGTCCCCAAAGTGATGTCCCCATGTCCCCAAGGGTGTCCCTGTCCCCGATCCCCTCACGACCCCTCCTGCTGCCCCCCTCAGCCTTGTCCCGGTGCCACCACCGCGGGCTGTCCCGCTGTCCCCACCGCTGTCCCGCTGTCCCCACCGCTGTCCCGCTGTCCCCACCGCTGTCCCCCCGTCCCCAAGGGGCGTCCCTGTCCCCACCGCTGTCCCGCTGTCCCCACCGCTGTCCCGCTGTCCCCACCGCTGTCCCGCTGTCCCCAAAGCGCCGCCTGACCTGATAGACGGAAGCCTTGGGCAGGTCGAGGCACACGGTGCAGCAGAGCACGGAGTAGAGGCGCTCCTCCAGCTTCACGCTGCCCGCCGCCCCCTCCGCGCCGCCGCCGCCGCTCCCGGCCGCCCTCAGCCGCTTCTTGGGCGGCGCGTCGGGATCGGCGCCCGCCTCCAACAGCAGCGCCGCCGCCGCCGCCGCTTCTTCCGCGCCGCCGCTTTCGCCTCCTCCCAAAGCGGCCGCGGCTGCGGGACCGGGAGCGGCCGCGGAAGGAGCGGAGGGAGCGGCGGGGCCGCCGCCGGCATCGCGCTCCTCCGGCCCGGACATCGCCGCCATCGCCGCCGCCTCACCCCGCCGCCATCTTGGCCGCCCTCACGGCTTCCCCTCAGGGGTGGAGCCAATCGGAGGGAAGGAGAGGCGGGGCGGGAAATGCAAGGGCCAATGGGAGGGCGAGGAGGGAGGAGCGAAGGGTGAGACGGCCAATGGGAGGGCGAGGTTTGGGGTTGGGGGCGGGGATTTTAACGGCAGGGCCGGCAGATGCCGGTAGAGGGGGAGGGGTTTGGTGACGTAATTGGAAAGGAGCCAATGGGGGGAAGGGAGGGGGTGGGGGGCGGGGCTTGGGGGCGGGAGCGCGCGCGGGGGGGCGCTCACGGGGCCACCAGTATAAACCAGTATGGGACCAGTATGGACCAGTCTGGGCCAGTCTGGGACCAGTCTTGGTCAGTCTGGGATCAGTACGGATCAATATAAACCTGTATGGACCAGTATAAACCAGTAAGAACCAGTATGGCCCAGTATGGATCCCTATGGGCTAATATGGACCAGTACGGACCAGTATGCACCAGTACGGACCAGTATAAACCAGTATGGACCCCTATGGACCAGTAAGGACCAGTATGGACCAGTATGAAGCAGTACAAACCACTGTAGACCAGTATGGACCAGTATAAACCAGTCTGGATCAAAATGGGCCAGTGTAGACCGGTGTAGACCAGTATGGACCAGTATGGACCAGTATAGACCAATATGGAACCAGTATGGATGAGTATGGACCAGTAAGGGCCAGTTTGGACCAGTATAAACCAATAAGGACCAGTATGCACCAGTATGGGCCCCTATGGGCCGGTATGGACCAGTACGGACCAGTATGCACCAGTATAAACCAGTATGAACCAGTACGAATCACTATGGACCAATATAGACCAGTAAGGACCAGTATGGACCAGTACAGGCCAATGTGGACCAGTATGGACCAATATAAACCAGTAAGGACCAGTATGGACCAGTATGAACCAGTAAGGACCACTATGGACCAGTATGGACCAGTACGAGCCAATATAGAGCAGTATGGACCAGTATGAACCAGTAACGACCAGTATGGACCAGTAAGGACCAGTATGGACCAGTAGGGACCAGTGTGGACCAGTGTAGACCAGTATGGACCAGTATGGACCAGTGTGGACCAGTACAAACCAGTATAGACCAGAAAGGACTGGTATCAACTAGTCTAGACCAGTACAGACCAGGAGAGAAGTCTGGGACAGTACGGACAGTGTGGACAGTATAACACCAGTATGGACCAGTATAGACCAATATGGAACGCAGTATGGACCATTTTGGAACATGGAGCCGATGGACCAGTGATGGACCAGTATGAACCAGTATGAACACTATCGTGACCCACATATGGCGACAGTACAGACCTTATGCACAGTACGGACACGTAATGAACGCAGTACAGGACGCAGTAATAACCAGTATGGACCCTATGGGCAGTATGGACCAGTAATAAACAGTATGACGCCACTATGGACCGCAATGTAGACCAGTAAGTGACAGTAGTGGACCCGTATGGACCAGTACAGACCCAAATGTGAAGCCAGTATGGCCAGTATAAACCAGTAAGGACCACTATGGACAGTATACAGACAGTATGAACAGTAAGGACCAGTATGGACCAGTGTGGACCAGTACAAACCAGTATAGACCAGAAAGGACTGGTATCAACTAGTCTAGACCAGTACAGACCAGGATAGACCAGTCTGGACCAGTAAGGACCAGTATAGACCAATATGGAACCAGTATGGACCAGTATGGACCACCATAGGGACCAGTACACACCAGTATAAACCAATATGGAACCAGTACAGACCAGTGTGGAACAGTGTGGACCAGGATAGACCAGTGTGGACCAGTACAGACCAGTAAGGACCAGTATAGACCAGTCTAGATCAGTATAAACCAGTATGGACCAATAAGGACCAGTATAGACCAGTATGGACCAGTATGGAACCAGTGTGGGACCCGTGTAGACCAATATGGAACAAGTACAGACCAGTAGGGACCAGTACAGACCAGTAGGGACCAGTACAGACCAGTGTGAACCAGTATGGACCAGTATGGACCAGTATAAACCAATATGGACCAGTACAGACCAGTCTATACCAGTATAGACTAGTAAGGACTGATATTGACCAGTCTAGACCAGGATAGACCAGTATGGACCAGTATGGCCCAGTATGGACTGGTAAGGATGAGTATGGACCAGTATAGACCAGTATGGACCAGTCAGGACCAGTAAGGACCAGTATAAACAAGTACGGACCAGTATAAACCATTATGGGACCAGTAAGGACTTGTTTGGGACCAGTATGGACGTGTATGGACAAGTATAAACCAGTATAGACCAGTAAGGATCAGTATGGACCAGTCCAGACCACTACAAACCAGTATAGACCAGTCTGGACCAGTATAAACCAATAAGGACCAGCACAGCTGCTGTGCAGCAGGGGGCGTGGCCTGGTGAGGCAGGGGGCGTTCCCAAGTGAGAGCCCCGCCCAGGCAATGGGCGTGTCCTGATTAAACAATACAGGCAGTGGGCGTGGCCACTTCACAGAGGGGCGTGGCCAAGTACAAAATTGCATATCAGATACAGGAAGTGGGCGTGACCACTGTGAAGGGGCGTGTCCACATGACAAAGCCACGCCCTTCATCATCTGTACTGCACAGGGGGCGTGGCTATAGATCAAGGGGCGTGTCTTTACAGCAAAGCCATGCCCCCGTATCGCTAATGTGCAGTGGGCGTGGCTAAAATACAAGGGGGCGTGGTCTCACTCCAAAGCCCCTGTTTGCACCATGCAGTGGGTGTGGCTAAAGCTCAAGGGGGCGTGTCCTTAGGTCAAAGCCCTGCCCCACTGCACAACGTGAAGTGAGGGTGAAAACCACAAGGGGGCGTGTCTTTATGTCAAAGCTCCACCCCTCCATAAACCAAACATGCAGTGGGCGTGGCGAATTCTCAAGGGGGCGTGTCTTTAGGCTAAAGCCCCGCCCCACTCTGCAATGCAAAGTGGGGTTGCAACAACAAGGGGGCGTGTCTTTGCACCAAAGCCACGCCCCTCCTTAGCCCCAAACATACAATGGGCGTGGCTATCTCTGTGGGGGGCGTGTCCTTGCAACAAAGCCACGCCCTCTCTCACAGCAGCATTCAGTGGCACTGGCTGTCTCTCCAGGGGGCGTGGCTTTGCACCAAAGCCCCGCCCCTCTCAAGCCCCAGCACACAGTGAGATGGGCTGCCCCAAGGGGGCGTGTCTTTATGCCAAAGCCCCGCCCCACCCTATTACACACCTGCAGTGGGCGTGGCTATCCCCCATGGGGGCGTGTCATTGCGCCGTAGCCACGCCCCTCACTTGCACCAAAGCGCCGTGAACATGGCTGTCTCTCAAGGGGGCGTGTCTTTACCCTAAAACCACGCCCCTCTCTAGTAACAGCATGCAGTGGGCGTGGCTATCGCCAAATAGGGCCTATATTTGAGGCAAAGCCCCGCCCCTCTCTCATAGTAGCCGGCAGTGGTCGCAACTACCTCTAAAGGGGGCGTGTCTTTGTGCCAAAGCCCCGCCCCTCCCCGGCCCCAACACACAGTGAGCGTGGCTATCTCCCAAGGGGGCGTGTCCTTACATCGAAGCCCCGCCTCTTCCAAGTCCCAACACACAGAGGGCGTGTCTTAGCTCTAAAGCCACGCCCCTCTCCAGCACGATCACACAGAGGGCGTGACTATCACGCAAGGGGGCGTGTCTTTGCAAAAGAGCCCCGCCCCTCCCAAATCCCAACACACACTGGGCGTGGCTATTTCCAAAGGGGGCGTGTCTTTCCACCAAAGCCACGCCCCTGTCAGGTAGCAGCGTGCGGTTGGCAGAGCTATCCTCAGAGTGGGCGGGGCTTTGTGCCAAAGCCGTGCCCGTCTGTAGTAAAAGCGTGCAGTGGGCGTGGCTATCACCCAAGTGGGCGTATATTTGTCGCAAAGCCCCGCCCCTTCCTATAGCAGCATGCAGTGGGCGTGGCGCTCTCTAGAGGAGGCGTGTCTTTGCACCAAAGCCGCGCCCACTCTAGGGGCAGCATACTGCGGCCATGGCTACGTCTCAAGGAGGCGTGGCTTTACACCAAAGCCCCCCCCTGCTCTCCCAACACGCAATGGGGTGGATATCGCCAAGGAGGGCGCGTCCTTACAATAAAGCCACGCCCCTCCCACCCTCCCAACACACATTGGGCGTGGCCCTCGCCAAAGAGGGCGTGTCTTCACCACAAAGCCACGCCCCTCTCAAGCACAAGCACACAGTGGCTGTTACTATCTCTCAAGGGGGCGTGTCCTTACCTTAAATCCACGCCCCTCTCGCACTTTTAACACACAGTGGGTGTGGCTATCGCCAAAGCGGGCGTCTCTTCGCTATGTAGCCACGCCCCTTCCTCACTCCCAACAAACAATGGGCGTGGCCATCGCCAAAGAGGGCGTGTCTTTACCCCAAAGCCCCGCCCATCCCTCACTCCCAACAAACAATGGGCGTGGCTATTCTTAAAGCGGGCGTGTCTTTACCCCCAAAACCCCGCCCCTCCCTTACTCCCAACACACAATGGGCGTGGCTATCGCCAAAGTGGGCGTGTCTTTACCCTCAAAGCCTCGCCCTTCCTTTACTCCCCTCCCACAGTGGGCGTGTCCAACCCTCCGCCTGCCGTTCTGCGCATGCTCCGCTCCCCTCCCCTCACACCGCCCCCCAAGATGGCGGCGGCCATGCCGCCTCCCGCCGCCGCTGCCTCCCCCTCCTCTCCCTCCTCTCGGGGCCCTTTTTAACGGCCTCGCTCCCCCCGGGGTTCCCCCCGGGGTTTCCCCGAGCCCTTCCCGCCCCCACCGTGAGGGCGCGGCCATGGACGGGCCGGGCGCGGCGGCGGCGGCGGGCGCGGGGCCCGGTCCCAGCAACGTTCSCGCCTTCATCACCAAGCTGTGGATGCTCGTGGAGGATCCCGACACCGACTCCCTGATCTGCTGGAGCCCCGTGAGTCCCGGCAATACCGGGGAGGGATCCCCGGGAGGGTTGGGAGCGATCCCGGGGAAGCCGCGGCCCGGCCCGGTTGAGGCCTGGCCTGGGCCCCGCGGCCCGCGCGGTTCCTGAGGGGAATTCCCGCGAAAAAAATTGGATTTTTCCCGCGAAAATCCCTCCTTTTCCCCGCGAAAAATCCCTCATTTCCCCCGCGAAAAATCCCTCCTTTTCCCCGCGAAAAATCCTTCATTTCCCCCGCGAAAATCTCGCTTTTCCCGCGCGAGATAAGGAGGGAAATAAAAACGTCAACGACCTTTGCAGCGCGAGCCGCTAATTAGGGACTAATTAACGCTTCATTTAGGACTTCCTTTAATGTGTCAACTCCGAAATTTGGGAATGTTGAGCTCGAAAAATCCCGGGAAAATTTGGAATTCCTGGAATGGTTGTAAAGAAAAAATCGCGGGGAGTTTTTCCCGTCCTCATCCCGAAATTTCCACTTTTTTTCCTTCATTTTTTTTCCTGAATTTCTCCCGAAAAATTCCTGGTTTTTTCTTGGCATTTGGGAATTTCCTGCCCAGGTTTTAGAATATTCCCGGATTTTTTTGGCTCTCAAAGAATTTCTGGGTTTTTTGTGGATTTAAAGAATTTCTGCTGATTTGAAGGAGTTTTCTAATTTTTCCTAAGGAATTTGCTCCTTTTTTTCCCAGAAATTTTCTCCTTTTTTTCCCAAGAAATTCCCTCTTTTTTCCCCCAGAAATTTTCCTTCTTTTCCCAAGGAATTTCCGCTTTTTTTCCCACAAATTTTCTCCTTTTCTCCAAGAAATTTCCTTTTTTTGCCCCAGGAATTTTCCCCTTTTTTTCTCAGGAATTTTCCCCTTTTTTCTCGGGAATTTTCTCCTTTTTTTCAAGAATTTTCCTCTGTTTTTCCCAGGAATTTTCTCTTTTTTTCCCTGGAATTTTCTCCTTTCCCAAGGACTTCCCTCTGCTTTTTTCCAGGGAATTTTCTCCTTTTTTTCCAAAATTTCCTCGTTTTTTCCCAGGAATTTCCTGAATTTTTCCAAGGAAGTTTCTCCTTTTTCTCCAGGAATTTTCCTCTTTTATCCATGGAATTTTCTCCTTTTTCCCAAAGAATTTCCCTCTTTTTTCCCCAGGAATTTCCTTCTTTTTCCAGGGAATTTTCTTCCTTTTCCCAGGAATTTTCCTTTTTTTTCCCCAGGAATTTTCTTCTTTTTCCAAGCAATTTCCTCCTTTTTCCCCAGGAATTTTCCCCTTTTTTTCAATAAATCGCCAAAATCCCCAAAAGTTCAAGAAAAATCCCCCCAAAATCCTCCAAATTCCAGAAAATATCTCCAAAAATCCAAAAAAATTCCAAAAAAATCCATTAAAATCCCCCAAAAATCCCCCAAAAATTCCCCAAAATTCCCAATTTTCCTGATTTTTCCCATTTTTCCCCTCAGAGCAGGAGCAGCTTCCACGTGTTTGAGCAGGGCCAGGTCTCCAAAATCCCTGAAAAGTCCCAAAAAAATTCAGAAAATTTCCAAAAAAATCCCCCAAATTCCCCAAATATCCAATAACATCCCAGAAAATTCCCCCAAAATCCCAAGATTCTCAAAAAAAATCACCAAAAAATTCCCAAAATTTCACAAAAATCTCCCAAATGTCTCTATAATTAAGAAAAATTCCCCAAAAAATCCCCAAAAATTCCCCCCAAAAATCCAGAACACAAAAAAATCCCCCTAAAATTTCTAAAAATCCCCACAAAAATCCAAAAAATTCCAGAAAATTCCCCAAAAAATCTCAATAAAAAACTGCAAAAATTTCTGGAAAAATTTTAAAAATTCCAAAGAAATTTTTCAAAATCTCCCAAAAGCCCAAAAGTTTTTTTTAAATCTTGAAAAAAAATCCTAAAAATTTGTGAAAATTCATTAAAAAAATCCAAAAAAATCCAAAAAATTCCCTAAAAATTCCTAAAAATCCCCCAAAATTCACCAAAAATCCCCCAAAATTCCCGATTTTTTCCCCATTTTTCCCCAAATTTCTGATTTTTCCCGTGTTTCCCCTCAGAGCAGGAGCAGCTTCCACGTGTTTGAGCAGGGCCAGGTCTCCAAAATCCCTGAAAAGTCCCAAAAAATCCCCCAAATTCCCTAAAAATTCACCAAAAAATCTCCCAAAATTCCTGATTTTTTCCCAATTGTTTCCCAAAATTCCCAATTTTTCCCCAAAAAATTACCGATTTTCCTGATTTTTCCCATGTTTCCCCCTCAGAGCAGGAGCAGCTTCCACGTGTTTGACCTGGGCCAGTTCTCCAAAATCCCTGAAAGGTCCCAAAAAATCCCCAAAATCCCCAAAAATTCACCAAAAATCCTCCAAAATCCCTCAAAATTCCCGATTTTTTTCCCAAAATTCCCGTTTTTTTCCCAATTTTTTCCAATTTTTTCCCATTTTTCCCCTCAGAGCAGGAGCAGCTTCCACGTGTTTGACCAGGGCCAGGTCTCCAAAATCCCTGAAAAGTCCCAGAAAATCCCCCAAAAGATCTCCAAAATTCCCGATTTTTTCCCCATTTTTTCCCAAAATTCCTGATTTTTTCCATTTTTTTCCCCATTTTTCCCATTTTTCCCCTCAGAGCGGGAGCAGCTTCCATGTGTTCGACCAGGGCCTGTTCTCAAAAATCCCTGAAAAGTCCCAAAAAATCCCCAAAATCCAAAAAAAATCCCCCAAAAANGACCAGGGCCTGTTCTCAAAAATCCCTGAAAAGTCCCAAAAAATCCCCAAAATCCAAAAAAAATCCCCCAAAAATTCACCAAAATTTCCGATTTTCCCCATTTTTTCCTGATTTTCCTGATTTTTCCCGTTTTTCCTGGTTTTTCCCCTCAGAGCAGGAGCAGCTTCCGCGTGTTTGAGCAGGGCCTGTTCTCCAAAATCCCTGAAAAGTCCCAAAAAATCCCCCAAAAATTCCCAAAAAATCCCCAAAATCCCTCAAAAAAATCCCCAAAATCCCCCCCAAATCCCCCAAAATTCCCGATTTTTTCCCAAAATTCCCAATTTTTCCCATTTTTTCCCGATTTTCCTGATTTTTCCCCTCAGAGCAGGAGCAGCTTCCACGTCTTTGACCAGGGCCAGTTCTCCAAAATCCATAAAAATCCCCAAAAATTCACCAAAATCCCCCCAAAAATCCCCAAAATCCCCCAAAAATTCACAAAAAATCCCCCAAAATTCCCGATTTTTTCTCGATTTTTTCCCAAAATTCCCGATTTTCCTGATTTTTCCCATTTTTCCCCTGAGAGCGGGAGCAGCTTCTACGTGTTTGACCTGGGCCAGGTCTGCAAAATCCCTGAAAAGTCCCAGAAAATCCCCCAAAAATTCACCAAAAATCCCCCAAAAATCCTCCAAATTCCCGATTTTTCCCAGTTTTTTTCCCAAAATTCCCAATTTTTTCCCAATTTTTTCCCCAGTTTTTCTGATTTTTCCCATTTTTCCCCTCAGAGTGGGAGCAGCTTCCACGTGTTTGACCTGGGCCAATTCTGCAAAATCCCTAAAAAGTCCCTTAAAAATCCCCCAAAAATTCACCAAAAATCCCAAAATTCCCAATTTTTTCCCTATTTTTTCCCAAAATTCCCAATTTTTTTCCCTATTTTTTCTCGATTTTCCTGATTTTTCCCGTTTCCCCCTCAGAGCGGGAGCAGCTTCCACGTGTTTGACCAGGGCCAGGTCTCCAAAATCCCTGAAAAGTCCCAGAAAATCCCCCAAAAATCCCCCAAAAGATCTCCAAAATTCCCCAAAATTCCTGATTTTTTCCCCATTTTTTCCTAAAATTCCTGATTTTTTCCATTTTTTTCCCCATTTTTCCCATGTTTCTCCCTCAGTGTGGGAGCAGCTTCCATGTGTTCGACCAGGGCCTGTTCTCAAAAATCCCTGAAAAGTCCCAAAAAATCCCCAAAATCCAAAAAAAATCCCCCAAA
>NDFG01000160.1:60599-71564 GCA_002167245.1 Sporophila hypoxantha
TGGGAATCAGCTTCGTCAGGCAGCTCAACATGTGTGAGTATAATCCAGGAATTTTGGGAAAATCTGGGAAATTTGGGAGTTTTGGGAATGTGTATTGTCGGGCAGATCAACATGTGGGAGTCAAAATTCCAAAAAATCCAGGAAAAATGGGAAAAAAATCGGTGAAAAAATGGGAATAAATGGGGAAAATGCAGGGAAAAGATTGGGAAAAAATTGGGGAATAAATGGGAAAAAACCCGGGAAAAAAACAGGAATAAATGAGAAAAAAATTGGGAATAAATTTGGGAATGGGAAAAATGGGAAAAAACCCCAAAATATTGGGAATTCATGGCAATTCTGGGAATTTCTGGGAATCAGCTTCGTCAGGCAGCTCAACATGTGTGAGTAAAACCTGGGAAAAATGGGGAAAAAATCAGTGAAAAAATGGGAATAAATGAGGAAAAATCTGGAAAAAATGTGGGAATAAATGGGAAAAATGCAGGGAAAAGATTGGGAAAAATCAGGGAATAAATGGGAAAAAATCTGGAAATAAAATGGGGAAAAATGGGAAAAAATTTGGAAATAAATTTGGGAATGGGAAAAATCAGTGAAAAAATGGGAATAAATGGGGAAAAATCTGGAAAAAATCTGGGAATAAATGAGAAAAAATCTGGGAATAAATGGGAAAAATGCAGGAAAAAAATTGGGGAATAGATGGGAAAATTTGGGGAATAAATGGGAAAAAATCCATGAAAAAAATGGGAATAAATGGGAAAAAAATCCGGGAATAAATCAGAAAAAATCTGGGAATAAATGGGGAAAATGCGGAGAAAATGGGAAAAATCCTGTGGGAGTAAAAATTCCCAAATTTTGGGAAAATCTGGGAATTCTGGGAGTTCTTGGGAATTTGGGAATCTGCTTGGTCAGGGAGCTCAATGTGTGGGAGAGAAAAATGCAAAAAATCCGGGGAAAAATGGGAAAAATTTAGGGAAAAAATGGGGGAAAATCTGGAAATAAAGGAGAAAAGATCTGGGAATAAATGGGAAAAAAGTGGGGAAAAATGAGAAAAAAATCTGGGAATAAATGGAAAAAAATCTGGGAATAAAATGGAAGAAAAATGGGAATAAATGGGGAAAAAATCTGGGAATAAGTGGGAAAAATGTGGGGAAAATATAGAAAAAATCTGGGAATAAAATAGAAAAAAATGGGAATAAATGGGAAAAGTTCTGGGAATAAAATGGAAAAAATGGGAATAAATGGAATTCTGGGAATTCTGGGAATTCTGGGAATTCTGGGAATCAGCTTCATCAGGCAGCTCAACATGTGGGAGTGAAAAACGGGAAAAAACCTGGGAATAAATGAGAAAAAATCTGGGAATAAATGAGAAAAATGCGGGAAAAAATTGGGGAATAGATGGGAAAATTTGGGGAATAAATGGGGAAAAATCCATGAAAAAAATGGAAATAAATGGGAAAAAATCTGGGAATAAATGAGAAAAAATCTGGGAATAAATCAGAAAAAATCTGGGAATAAATGGGAAAAATGCGGGGAAAATGGGAAAAATTCTGTGGGAGTAAAAATTCCCAAATTTTGGGAATTTCTGGGAATTTTGAGAGTTCTTGGAATCAGGTTGGTCAGGTAGCTCAACATGTGGGAGTATTCCTGGGAAAAAACGGGAAAAATGGGAAAAATCTGGGAATTCTGGGAATTTGGGAATCAGCTTCGTCAGGCAGCTCAACATGTGGGAATAACAAATGGGAAAATCCCAGAAAAAATGGGAAAAAATCAGGGAAAAAATGGGGGAAAATCTGGGAAAAATGCGAGGAAAAAATTGGAAAACAAATCTGGGAATAAATCTGGGAATAAATGGCAAAAAAATCTGGGAATAAATGGGGAAAAATCCAGGAAAAATCCGGGAATAAAGGGGGAAAATCCGGGAATAAATCCAGGAAAAATCCAGGAAAAAATCCGGGAATGAAAGGGAAAGATCTGGGAATAAATCCAGGAAAAATCTGGGAATAAAGGGGGAAAATCTGGGAATAAATCCAGGAAAAATCCGGGAATAAAGGGGGAAAATCTGGGAATAAATCCAGGAAAAATCTGGGAAAAAATCTGGGAATGAAGGGGAAAGATCTGGGAATAAATCCAGGAAAAATCTGGGAATTAAGGGGAAAAATGCGGGAAAAAATGGAAAAAAATCAGGGAATACATGGGAAAAATCCTGTGGGAGTAAAAATTCCCAAATTTTGGGAATTTCTGGGAATTCTGGGGGTTGGGAGTCCCCAGAAGCCGTTCCCATGAGTGGGAACCCCAGAATTCCCAGATTTTTCCCCATTTATTCCCATTTTTTCCTAGATTTTTTCCATTTATTCCCAATTTTTCCCCACATTTTCCCCATTTTTTCCTATTTTATTCCCGGATTTTTCCCCATTTATTCCCCATTTTTTTTCCCATTTTTTCCCCAGATTTTCCCTGATTTTTTTCCCATTTTTTCCCGGATTTTTTTCCATTTATTCCCAGAAAAAATCCGGGAATAAATGGGAAAAAATCAGGGAATAAAACAGAAAAAATAGAAGTAAATGGGGAAAAAAAAACGGGGAAAAAAGGAAAAAAATCCAGGAAAAAATGGGAATAAATGGGGAAAATCTGGGAATAAATGGGGAAAATGTGGGGAAAAATGGAAAAAATTGGGAAAAATTGGAATAAATGGGAAAAATGCTGTGGGGGTGAAAATTCCCAAATTCTGGGAAAATATGGGAATTCTTTGGGAGCTTTGATTTTCCCCCATTGATTCCCAGATTTATTCCCAGATTTTTCCCCATTTATTTCTGGATTTATTCCCAGTTTTTTTTTCCATTTTATTCCCACTTATTCCTGGATTTTTCCCATTTATTCCCTGATTTTTTCACCCATTTATTCCTGGATTTTTCCTCATTTATTCCCATTTTTATTCCAAATTTATTCCCATTTTTCCCATTTTTATTGCTATTTCCCCCCATTTATTCCTGATTTTTTCCCGGATTTTTTTCCCACTTATTCCCAATTTTTTCCCATATTTTCCCCATTTATTCCCAATTTATTTTCTATTTATTCACAGATTTTTTCTCCATTTATTCCTGGATTTTTTCCCATTTATTCCCAATTTTCCCCAATTTTTCCCCATTTATTCCCATTTTTATTACCATTTTTCTCGGATTTTTTCCCATTTATTTCCAATTTTTCCCTATATTTTCCCCACTTGTTCCCAGATTTTTTCTCCATTTTTTCCCAATTTATTCCCCATTTATTCCAAATTTTTTCCCCATTTATTTCCCATTGATTCCCCATTTTTTCCCCATTTATTCCTGTATTTTTTCCCATTTATTCCAAAATTTTCCCCATATTTTCCCCATTTGTTCCCATTTTTTCCCATTTTTATTCTCATTTATTCCCATTTTTATTCCCATTTTTCCCCATTTATTACCAAATTTTTCCCGGATTTTTCCCCATTTATTCCCGGATTTTTTCCCCATTTATTCCCAATTTATTCCCCATTTATTCCAAATTTATTCCCATTTTTATTCCCATTTTTATTGCTATTTTCTCCCCATTTATTACCGAATTTTTCCGGGATTTTTCCCCTAATTTTTCCCCATTTATTCCCATTTTTTATTCCAATTTTTTCCCATTTTTATTGCCATTTTTCCCCCATTTATTCCTGAATTTTTCCTGGATTTTTCCCCACTTATTCCCAGTTTTTTCCTCATTTATTCCCGGATTTTTCCCCATTTATTCCCCATTTATTCCCCATTTATTCCAAATTTTTCCCCATATTTTCCCCATTTATTTCCGGATTTTTCCCCATTTATTCCTGGATTTTTCCCCAGTTTTTCCCCACTTATTCCCAGATTTTTTCCCCATTTATTCCCATTTTTATTCCCCATTTATTCCCAATTTATTCCAATTTTTTCCCATTTTTATTGCCATTTTTTCCCCATTTATTCCTGATTTTTTCCCGGATTTTTCCCCATTTATTCCAAATTTATTCCCATTTTTTCCCATTTTTATTGCTATTTTTTCCCCATTTTTTACCGAATTTTTCCCATTCCCAGTTTTTCCCCAATTTTTCCCCATTTATTACCAAATTTTTCCCCATTTATTCCCGGATTTTTCCCCACTTATTCCCAATTTATTCCCATTTTTCCCATTTTAATTGCCATTTTTTCCCCATTTATTACCAAATTTTTCCCAGTTTTTCCCCAATTTTTCGCCATTTATTCTCAGATTTTTCCCCCAGTTTTTCCCCATTTATTCCCAATTTTTCCCCACTTATTACCGAATTTTTCCCGGATTTTTCCCCAATTTTTCCCCATTTATTCCCGGATTTTTCCCCATTTATTCCAGGATTTTTTCTCATTTATTCCAACTTTTCCCCAATTTTTCCCCATTTATTCCCGGATTTTTTCCCATTTATTTCCACATTTTTTTCCCATTTGTTCCCAATTTTTCCCCTTTATTCCCAATTTATTCAAATTTTTTCCCATTTTATTGCCATTTTTCCCCCATTTATTCCTGAATTTTTCCTGAATTTTTCCTGGATTTTTCCCGGATTTTTCCCCAATTTTTCCCCATTTATTCCCGGATTTTTTCCCATTTATTCCCAATTTTTCCCCATATTTTGCCCATTTATTTCTGGATTTTTCCCCATTTATTCCCATTTATTCCCATTTTTTCCCCATTTATTACCGAATTTTTCCTGAATTTTTCCCCATTTATTCCTGGATTTTTTCCCATTTATTCCCCATTTATTCCCGGATTTTTGCCATTTATTCCCAATTTATTCCCATTTTTTCCCATTTTAATTGCCATTTTTTCCCCATCTATTACCCAATTTTTCCAGGATTTTTCCCAATTTTTCCCCACTTATTCCCGTATTTTTCCCCATTTATTCCTGGATTTTTTCTCATTTATTCCGAATTTTCCCCAGTTTTTCCCCATTTATTACCAAATTTTTCCCCATTTATTCCCGGATTTTTCCCCATTTATTCCCAATTTATTCCCATTTTTCCCATTTTAATTGCCATTTTTTCCCCATTTATTACCGAATTTTTCCTGGATTTTCCCCCAATTTTTCCCCATTTATTACTGGATTTTTTCCCATTTATTCCCCATTGTTCCCAATTTTTCCCCATTTATTCCCAGATTTTTTCCCATTTATTCCCATTTTTATTCCAATTTTTTCCCATTTTTATTGCCATTTTTTCCCCATTTATTACCAAATTTTTCCTGAACTTTTCCCCGATTTTTCCCCATTTATTCCTGGATTTTTTCCCATTTATTCCCCATTTATTCCGGGATTTTTTCTCATTTATTCCCAATTTATTCCCATTTTTTCCATTTGTTGCCATTTTTTCCCCATTTATTACCAAATTTTTCCCAGATTTTCCCCCAATATTTGCCCATTTATTCCCGGATTTTTTCCCCATTTATTCCGCATTTATTCCCGGATTTTTTCCCATTTATTCCCAATTTATTCCCATTTTTCCCATTTTAATTCCCATTTTTTCCCCATTTATTACCGAATTTTTCCCAGTTTTTTTCCCAAGTTTTCCCCAATTTATTCCCAATTTTTTCCCCATTTATTCCTGGATTTTTCCCCAATTTTTCTCCATTTGTTCCTGGATTTTTTCCCATTTATTCCTATTTTTATGCCCATTTTTTCTCATTCTTATGCCCATTTTTATTTCCATTTTTTCCCATTTTAATTCCCATTTTTTCCCCATTTATTACCGAATTTTTCCCAGATTTTCCCACATATTTTCCCCACTTATTTCCGGATTTTCCCCCAGTTTTTCCCCATTTATTCCCAATTTTTCCCCACTTAGTGCCGGATTTTTCCCCATTTTTCCCCAATTTTTCCCCATTTATTCCCGGATTTTTTCCCATTTTTATTGCTATCTTTTCCCCATTTTTTACCGATTTTTTCCCATTTATTCCCAAATTTTTCCCATTTATTCCTGAATTTCCCCCCATTTATTCCATTTTTATTCCCATTTTTCCCATTTGTTCCCAGATTTTTCCCATTTTTTCCCAATTTTTCCCCAATTTTCCCCCATTTATTCCCATTTATTCCAAATTTATTCCCATTTTTCCCCATTTATTACTGAATTTTTCCCGGATTTTTTCCCAGATTTTCCCCCAATTTTTCCCCACTAATTCCCGGATTTATTCCCGGCTTCATTCCCGTTTTTTTTCCCGGTCTCTCCCGTTGCAGACGGTTTCCGGAAGGTGGTGCACATCGAGCAGGGCGGGCTGGTGAAGCCGGACAAGGACGACACCGAGTTCCAGCACCCGTTCTTCCTGCGCGGCCAGGAGCGGCTCCTGGAGAACATCAAACGGAAAGTCAACAGCGTGAGTCACATTCCAGAATGTTCCATGGAAAGATAGTTAGGGTCCATTCAAAATTCCAGAATTTTCCATACAAACCAGGCCAGGAGCGCCTCCTGGAGAACATCAAACGGAAAGTCAACAGCGTGAGTCACGTTCCAGAACGTTCCATTAAAAAACAGTCAGGGCCCATTCAAAATTCCAGAATTTTCCATTCAAAATTCCAGAACTTTCCATACAAACCAGGCCAGGAGCGGCTGCTCGAGAACATCAAATGGAAAGTCAACAGCGTGAGTGCAAATTCTAGAATGTTCCATGGAAAGATAGTTAGGGTCCATTCAAAATTCCAGAATGTTCCATAGAAAAATAGTCAGGGTTCAGTAAAAATTCCAGAATTTTCCATAAAACCCAGGCCAGGAGCGGCTGCTCGAGAACATCAAACGGAAAGTCAACAGCGTGAGTCACATTCCAGAACTTTCCATTAAAAAATAGGCAGGGCCAGTAAAAATTCCAGAACTTTCCATAAAAAATTCCAGAATTTTCCATACAAACCAGGCCAGGAGCGCCTGCTGGAGAACATCAAACGGAAAGTCAACAGCGTGAGGGCAAATTCCAGAATGTTCCATGGAAAGATAGTCAGGGTCCATTCAAAATTCCAGAATTTTCCATTAAAAAATAGTCAGGGTCCAGTAAAAATTCCAGAATTTTCCATAAAAAATAGTCAGGGTCCAGTAAAAATTCCAGAACTTTCCATTAAAAAATAGTCAGGGTCCAGTAAAAATTCCAGAATGTTCCATAAGAAATAGTCAGGGTCCATTCAAAATTCCAGAATTTTCCATTAAAAATAGTCAGGGTCCATTAAAAATTCCAGAATTTTCCATTAAAAATAGTCAGGGTCCATTAAAAATTCCAGAATGTTCCATTAAAAATAGTCAGGGTTCATTAAAAATTCCAGAATGTTCCATACAAACCAGGCCAATTTTTTTTTTAATGCTCAAAAATATCTGAAAAATTCCTAAAAAATTCTTTTAAAATCCCCTTAAAATCCCTAAAAATTCAAAAACAAAGCCACCAAAAATTCTGANCATTTATTCCCGGATTTTTTCCCATTTATTCCCAATTTATTCCCATTTTTCCCATTTTAATTCCCATTTTTTCCCCATTTATTACCGAATTTTTCCCAGTTTTTTTCCCAAGTTTTCCCCAATTTATTCCCAATTTTTTCCCCATTTATTCCTGGATTTTTCCCCAATTTTTCTCCATTTGTTCCTGGATTTTTTCCCATTTATTCCTATTTTTATGCCCATTTTTTCTCATTCTTATGCCCATTTTTATTTCCATTTTTTCCCATTTTAATTCCCATTTTTTCCCCATTTATTACCGAATTTTTCCCAGATTTTCCCACATATTTTCCCCACTTATTTCCGGATTTTCCCCCAGTTTTTCCCCATTTATTCCCAATTTTTCCCCACTTAGTGCCGGATTTTTCCCCATTTTTCCCCAATTTTTCCCCATTTATTCCCGGATTTTTTCCCATTTTTATTGCTATCTTTTCCCCATTTTTTACCGATTTTTTCCCATTTATTCCCAAATTTTTCCCATTTATTCCTGAATTTCCCCCCATTTATTCCATTTTTATTCCCATTTTTCCCATTTGTTCCCAGATTTTTCCCATTTTTTCCCAATTTTTCCCCAATTTTCCCCCATTTATTCCCATTTATTCCAAATTTATTCCCATTTTTCCCCATTTATTACTGAATTTTTCCCGGATTTTTTCCCAGATTTTCCCCCAATTTTTCCCCACTAATTCCCGGATTTATTCCCGGCTTCATTCCCGTTTTTTTTCCCGGTCTCTCCCGTTGCAGACGGTTTCCGGAAGGTGGTGCACATCGAGCAGGGCGGGCTGGTGAAGCCGGACAAGGACGACACCGAGTTCCAGCACCCGTTCTTCCTGCGCGGCCAGGAGCGGCTCCTGGAGAACATCAAACGGAAAGTCAACAGCGTGAGTCACATTCCAGAATGTTCCATGGAAAGATAGTTAGGGTCCATTCAAAATTCCAGAATTTTCCATACAAACCAGGCCAGGAGCGCCTCCTGGAGAACATCAAACGGAAAGTCAACAGCGTGAGTCACGTTCCAGAACGTTCCATTAAAAAACAGTCAGGGCCCATTCAAAATTCCAGAATTTTCCATTCAAAATTCCAGAACTTTCCATACAAACCAGGCCAGGAGCGGCTGCTCGAGAACATCAAATGGAAAGTCAACAGCGTGAGTGCAAATTCTAGAATGTTCCATGGAAAGATAGTTAGGGTCCATTCAAAATTCCAGAATGTTCCATAGAAAAATAGTCAGGGTTCAGTAAAAATTCCAGAATTTTCCATAAAACCCAGGCCAGGAGCGGCTGCTCGAGAACATCAAACGGAAAGTCAACAGCGTGAGTCACATTCCAGAACTTTCCATTAAAAAATAGGCAGGGCCAGTAAAAATTCCAGAACTTTCCATAAAAAATTCCAGAATTTTCCATACAAACCAGGCCAGGAGCGCCTGCTGGAGAACATCAAACGGAAAGTCAACAGCGTGAGGGCAAATTCCAGAATGTTCCATGGAAAGATAGTCAGGGTCCATTCAAAATTCCAGAATTTTCCATTAAAAAATAGTCAGGGTCCAGTAAAAATTCCAGAATTTTCCATAAAAAATAGTCAGGGTCCAGTAAAAATTCCAGAACTTTCCATTAAAAAATAGTCAGGGTCCAGTAAAAATTCCAGAATGTTCCATAAGAAATAGTCAGGGTCCATTCAAAATTCCAGAATTTTCCATTAAAAATAGTCAGGGTCCATTAAAAATTCCAGAATTTTCCATTAAAAATAGTCAGGGTCCATTAAAAATTCCAGAATGTTCCATTAAAAATAGTCAGGGTTCATTAAAAATTCCAGAATGTTCCATACAAACCAGGCCAATTTTTTTTTTAATGCTCAAAAATATCTGAAAAATTCCTAAAAAATTCTTTTAAAATCCCCTTAAAATCCCTAAAAATTCAAAAACAAAGCCACCAAAAATTCTGAAAAAAAAAATCTTTTAAAAATCTCCTGGTATTAATTAGAATTTTTTTTAAAATCTCCTAAAAAAATCCCTAAAGTATAGAAAAAAATTCTAAAAAAATCAAAATAAAATCTAAAAAAAACCCCCAAAATTCTAAAAAAAACCCCAAAAATTTAAATAAAATCAGAAAAAAATCTCCTAAAAATTCTAAAATAATCTCCCAAAAATTCTGAAAAAAATCCTAAAAAATCTCAAAAAAATATCTGAAAGTAATAAAAAAATTTCTTTAAAAATCCCCCAAAAATTTCAAAAAATCGTAAAAAAAAATTCTAAAACCCCAAAAAAATTCCTAAAAAAAATCTGAAAAAAATTAAAAATTCTTTTAAATGCCCCAAAATTTCTTTTAAAATCCTGAAAAGTTCCCCCAAAAGTTCTCAAAAAATTGTAAAAAGGTCATTTAAAAATTTAAAAAAAACCCCCAAAATTCTGAAAAAATTTCTTAAAAAGTAAAAAATAAATTCTAAAAAAATTCCAAGACAATCCCCCCAAAAAATTTCAAAAAATCTCCAAAAAATTCTGAAAAGAATCCTAAAAAAATCTCAGAGAATCCCTTAAAATCATTAAAAATTTTTTTTAAAATCTGCAAAAAATTATTTTAAAATCCAATAAAAATTCCTCCAAAAATCAGAAAAAATTAAGAAAAAATCACCAAAAAATTTAAAACAATTTTAAAAAAACGCTAAAATATGGAAAAAAGTAAAAAAAAAAATTCTAAAAAAACCCTAAAAAAATTATTTAAAAAAAACTTCTAAAAAATTCCAGAAAAATCCCAAAAAATAAATAAAAAATTCAATAAAATCCCCCAAAAACTCTGGAAAAAAAATCCCCAAAAAATTTTTTAAAAATGCCCCAAAATTCTTTAAAAGTAGGAAAAAAATTCCCCAAAAATTCTGGAAAAACCCTAAAAAACCCCAAAAATTTAAAAAAATCCCCCAAAAATTTCCCCAAAAGATTCTGAAAAAAAAACGTAAAAAATTCTAATAAATCTCCCAAAAATTGTAAAAAAAATTAAAAACCTCCAAAAATTATTTAAGAATCCATTAAAAATTCCCCAAAAACTCTGGAAAACCATGGGGGCACAACAACAACGAACATCCCAAAAAATAAATTTAAAATTCAGAAAAATCCCAAAAAAATCTGGAAAAAATCCCAAAAAAATCCTCAAAAAATCTAAAAAAAATCCCCCAAAAATTCTTTAAAAAATCTGAAAAAATGTCAAAAAAATTCTAAAAAAATTGAAATAAAATCTAAAAAAATCCCCAAAAATTCTAAAAAAATTCTAAAAAAAATTCCCCAAAAATCCTAAAAATTCAAGAAAAAACTCAGGAAGGTTTCCTGCATCCTGAATTCCATTTTTTCCCATTTTTGCTGATTTTTCCCCCAAAAAACCCCAAAATTCCCTGAAAACCTCTAAAAATTTCAAAAAATCCTTAAAAATCCTTTTATATTCCCAAATAGTCTCAAACACCCAATAAAAATTCAGGAAAAATAAAGAAAAAACGCTGAAAAAATCCTTTAAAA
>NDFG01000160.1:106045-119396 GCA_002167245.1 Sporophila hypoxantha
ACTCTGTGCTCCGGCAGTGAGAACGAGGCGCTGTGGCGGGAGCTGGCCGGCCTGCGCCAGAAGCACGCCCAGCAGCAGAAGGTCGTCAACAAGGTGAGTCCTGGAAATTCCCACTTTTCCTGGAAAATTCCCACTTTTCCCAGGCAATTCCCAAATTTCCAGAACCAATTCCACAATTTCCAGGGGGAAATTCCCCAATTTCCAGGGCAAATCCTGAATTTCCAGGCATAATTCCCAGTTTTCTCAGGGTAATTCCCAAATTTCTGCGAGAAATTCCCACTTTTCCAGGGTAATTTCCAATTTTCTGGGTGTAATTCCCAAATTTCCAGAACCAATTCCACAATTTCCAGGGGGAAATTCCCAATTTTCCAGGGTAATTTCCAATTTTCCAGGGGGAAATACCCAGATTTCCAGGAAAATTCCCACATTTCCAGGAAAACTCCCAAATTTCCCAGGCAATTCCCAAATTTCTGAGGGTAATTCCCAAATTTCCAGGGGAAATTCCCAAATTTCCAAGGGTAATTCCCCAATTTTCCAGGGGGAAATTCCCACATTTCCAGGAAAACCCCCAAATTTCCGAGGGTAAATCCCAAATTTCCAGAACCAATTCCCAAATTTCCCAGGGAAATTCCCAATTTTCCCAGGTGATTCCCAAATTTCCAAGGGTAATTCCCCAATTTCCCAGGGGAAATTCCCACTTTTCCAGGAAAATTCCCCAATTTCCAGGGCAATTCCCACATTTCCAGAACCAATTCCACAATTTCCAGGAGGAAATTCCCACGTTCCCAGGAAAATTCCCAAATTTCCCAGGCAATTCCCGAATTTTCAAGGGTAATTCCCACATTTCCAGGATAATTCCCGAATTTCCAGAACCAATTCCCTAATTTTCCAGGGGGAAATTCCCAGATTTCCAGGAAAATTCCCAAATTTCCAGAACCAATTCCACAATTTCCAGGAGGAAATTCTTTAGATTTTGTCCTGATTTTTCCCAGTTTTTCCCCCCAATTGTTCCAAACTTTTCCCATTTTTCCCCCCAATTTTTCCCAGTTTTCCTGATTTTCCCAGTTTCTCCCAATTTTCCCAGTTTTCCCCCCCAATTTTTCCCAGTTTTACATTTTTTCCCTCCCCAATTTTTCCCATTTTTTTCCCAGTTTTTCCCAGTTTCTCCCAATTTTCCCAGTTTTTCCCCCCAATTTGTTCCCAATTTTTCCCAGTTTTTCCCTCCCCAATTTTCCCAATTTTCCCCCCAATTTCCCCCATTTTTCCCCAATTTTTTCCCAATTTTTCCCAGTTTTCCAGTTTTTTCCTCCCATTTTTTCCCAGTTTTTCCCCCCAATTTTTCCCTGTTTTTTCCCCCCTCAATTTTTCCCATTCTTCCCAATTTGTCCCCCCATTTTTGCCCCATTTTCCCAATTTTTCTCATTTTTCCCCCATTTTTCCCCCCATTTCCCCCCAGTCTTTTTCCCCATTTTTCCCATTTGTTTCCCCCATTTTTCCCCAATTTTTTTCTCATTTATCCCCCCCAGTTTTCCCAGTTTTCCCCATTTTTCCATTTTTTCCTGACATTTTCCCATTTTCTCTTTGCAGCTGATCAGTTCCTGATCTCCCTGGTGCATCCCAAACCGGATCCTGGGCGTCAAAGGAAAATGTGAAGCAGAAATTCCCCAAATCCCCCAAAATTCGGGATTGGACCCCCCCAAATCCCAAAAAATCCTCGGAAGGGCCGGGGCTGGAATCTTGGGAATTCTGAGGTACAAGGGAACCAAAGAATTCCATGGAATTCTCTTTTTTCCTGGAAAATTGGGGAAAATGGGATTCCCAAAAATCTTTGGAAATTCCGGAATCTGTAGGGGATTTGGGGATTTTCCACTTTGGGATTTCCAGGATGAGAAACCCCTGGAATGTCTTCTGGGAATTCCTTCCCAAAAATTCCATAAATTCATTCCCAAACCCCCCTCTTCGTGTGTTGGAAAAAATCCTGGAGAAACACCAGGAAGAAATCCTGGGAAAAAAAACTGGGAAAAAACACCCTGGCAAAATTCCTGGGAAAAGCTCCTGAAATCCCAGAAAAATCCCAGGAAAAAACCCTGGGGAAAATTCCAGAAAAAAAACCCCTAGAAATCCCTGGGAAAAACCTGAAAAAAAAACCTGGGAAAAAATCCCTGGAAACAATCCCCGGGAAAAAAAAAAAAGAAACAACCTGAAAAATCCTGAAAAAAAAATGGAAAAATTCTGACAAAAAAAAACGTAGGAACCTCTGGGAAAACTCTGAGAAACGCCAGAAAAAAAAAAACCTTAAAAACACCAGGAAAAACCGTCTGCAAAATCCTGGGAAAAAACCCATGGACGAAAATCCTGGAAAAAAAAAACCCTTGGAAAAAAATCCCGGAAAAGTCCCTGGAAAAATCCTGGAAAACCCCTGGAAAAAAACAATGGAAAGCCCTGGAAAAACCCTGAACATTCCAGAAAACAACGTGGGAAAACCCTGGAAAAACCCCTGAAAAACCCCAGGAAATCCCCTGGAAACCCTGGGAAAAATCCTGGAAAAATCCTGAAAATCCCAGAAAAAAAACCCAGGAAAAAAACCTGGAAAAATCGTGGGAAAAATGCTGAAAATCCCAGAAAAAACATGGGAAAAACCCTGGAAAAATCCTGGGAAAAACGCTGAAAATCCCAGGAAAAAAAAACCTGGAAAAATCCTGGGAAAAACGCTGAGAATCCCAGAAAAACCCTGGAAAAATCCTGGAAAAAACCCTGGAAAAAACCCTTTAAAAATCCTGAAAATCCCAGAAAAACCCTGGAAAAATCCTGGGAAACCCTGGAAAATTCTGGGAAAAAACCCTGGAAAAAACCTTTTAAAAATCCTGAAAATCCCAGAAAAACCCTGAAAAAATCCTGGAAAACCCCTGAAAACCCCTGGGAAAAAAACTTAAAAATCCTGGAAAAAACCCTGAAAATCCCAGAAAAAAACCATGGAAAAAACCCTTTAAATCCTGAAAATCCCAGAAAAAAAAACCATGGAAAAAACCCTTTAAAAACCCTAAAAATCCCAGAAAAACCCTGGGAAAAACCCTTTAAAAACCCTGAAAATTCCAGGTAAAACCATGGAAAAAACCCTTTAAAAACCCTGAAAATCCCAGGAAAACCCTGGAAAATTCCAGGAAAAAACCCTGGAAAAACCCTGGAAAACCCCTGAAAACCCCTGGGAAAAAAACCTTAAAAATCATGCAAAAAACTCTGAAAATCCCAGAAAAAAAATGGAAAAAACCCTTTAAAAACCTGAAAATCCCAGAAAAACCCTCGGAAAAAAACCTTAAAAATCCTGGAAAAATCCTGAAAATCCCAGGAAAACCCTGGAAAAATCCTGGAAAAATCCTGAAAATCCCTGAAAAAAAAACATGGAAAAAACCCTTTAAAATCCTGAAAATCCCAGGAAAACCCTGGAAAATTCCGGGAAAAAACCCTGGAAAAAATCCTGGAAAACCCCTGAAAACCCTGGGAGAAAAACTTCAAAATCCTGGAAAAACCCTGAAAATCCCAGAAAAAAAACATGGAAAAAACCCTTTAAATCCTGAAAATCCCAGAAAAAAAAACATGGAAAAAACCCTTTAAAAATCCTAAAAATCCCAGAAAAACCCTGGGAAAAAAAACTTTAAAATCCTGAAAATCCCAGGAAAAACCCTGGAAAAAACCCTTTAAAAATCCTGAAAATCCCAGAAAAAAAAATGGAAAAAACCCTTTAAAATCCTGAAAATCCCAGAAAAACCCTGGAAAAATCCTGGGAAAACCCTGGAAAATTCCAGAAAAAAAACCCTGGAAAAATCCTGGGAAAACCTTGGAAAATTCCAGAAAAAAAACCCTGGAAAAATCCTGGGAAACCCCTGGAACAAATCCCGGTTTCTGTTGGCAATGGCAGCCCGCTGATGCTGAACGATGGCGGCGCCGCCCATTCCATGCCCAAGTACAGCCGGCAGTACTCGCTGGAGCACCACGGGAATTCCAGCTACACCGTGAGAATTCCCAACAAATTCATGGGATTTAGTGGGATTTCTTGGGATTTCTTGGGATTTAGTGGAGTTGGGTTTGGGATTTATTGGGAATGGAATTTGTTGGAATGGGATTTGTTGGGATTGGGATTTATTGGGATTTGTTGGGAATGGGATTGGTGGAATTGGGATTTATTGGGATTTATTTGGTTTTATTTGGATTTATTGGGAACTCCCTGGAACACCACGGGAATTCCAACTATTCCGTGAGAATTCCCAGTAAATTTATGGGATTGATGGGGTTTAGTGGGAATGGGAATTATTGGGAATGGGATTTGGTGGGATTTGGTGGGAACAGGATTGGTGGGAATGGGAATTATTAGGATTGGGATTTATTGGGATTGGGATTGGTGGGAATGGGATTTATTGGGATTTATTTGGAATGGGATTTATTGGGATTTATTGGGATTTATTTGGAATGGGATTTATTGGGATTTTTTGGGATTTATTGGGAATGGGATTTGGGGGATTGGGATTTATTGGGAACTCTCTGGAGCACCACGGGAATTCCAACTATGCCGTGAGAATTCCCAACAAATTCATGGGATTGGTGGGGTTTATTCGGCATGGGATTTATTTGGAATGGGATTTGGAGGATTGGGATTTATTGGGATTGGGATTTATTGGGATTCATTGGTAATGGGATTTGGAGGATTGGGATTTATTTGGAATGGGATTTATTGGGATTTAGTGGGATTTACTGGGAATGGGATTTGGGGGATTGGGATTTATTGGGAACTCGCTGGAGCACCATGGGAATTCCAACTATGCCGTGAGAATTCCCAACAAATTCAGGGGATTTATTGGGATTTATGGGATTTATTGGGATTTATTGGGATTCACTGGGGAAGGGATTGTTGGGATTGGGATTTATTGGGATTTATTGGGAACTCCCTGGAGCACCACGGCAATTCCAACTATGCCGTGAGAATTCCCAAAAAAATTCATGGGATTTATTGGGATTTATTGGGGTTGGGTTTGGGATTTTTTGGGAATGGAATTTGTTGGAATGGGATTTGTGGGATTGGGATTTATTGGGATTTATTGGGAATGGGATTGTTGGGATTGGGATTTAGTGGGATTTGTTGGGATTTATTGGGAACTCGCTGGAGCACCACAGGAATTCCAACTATGCCGTGAGAATTCCCAACAAATTCATGGGATGTTTTGGGGTTTATGGGGTTTGGATTATTGGGAATGGGAATTATTGGGATTTGTTGGGATTTGGTGGGAGCAGGATTGGTGGGAATGGGATTTATTTGGATTGGGATTCATTGGGGTTTATTTGGGTTTATTTGGATTTATTGGAAACTCCCTGGAGCACCATGGGAATTCCAACGATGCCGTGAGAATTCCCAGTAAATTTATGGGATTGATGGGGTTTAGTGGGAATGGGAATTATTGGGAATGGGATTTGGTGGGATTTATTGGGATTTGGTGGGATTTGGTGGGAACAGGATTGGTGGGAATGGGAATTATTAGGATTGGGATTCATTGGGATTGGGATTGGTGGGAATGGGATTTATTGGGATTTATTTGGAATGGGATTTATTGGGATTTAGTGGGATGTATTGGGAATGGGATTTGGGGGATTGGGATTTATTGGGAACTCCCTGGAGCACCACAGGAATTCCAACTATTCCATGAGAATTCCCAACAAAATTCATGGGATTTGGGGGGTTTAATGGGAATGGGAATTATTGGGAATGGGATTTGGTGGGATTTGGTGGGAATGGGATTCGGGGGATTGGGATTTATTTGGGTTGGGATTTTTTGGGGTTGGGCTCAGGGCTGGGATTTGGTGGGATTTATTGGGATTGGGATTGTTGGGATTGGGATTTATTGGGATTGGGATTGGTGGGATTGGGATTTATTGGGATTGGGATTGTTGGTATTGGGATTTATTGGGAATGGGATTGGTGGGATTGGGATTTATTGGGATTTATTGGGAATGGGATTGGTGGGATTGGGATTTATTGGGATTTATTGGGAATGGGATTGGTAGGATTGGGATTTATTTGGATTGGGATTTATTTGGATTAGGATATTTTGGGATTGGGCTCAGGGCTGGGATTTGGTGGGATTCATTGGGATTGGGATTGGTGGGATTGGGATTTATTGGGATTTATTTGGAATGGGATTTGGGGGATTGGGATTTATTGGGAATGGGATTGGTGGGATTGGGATTTATTTGGATTGTTGGGATTGCTGGGATTGGGATTTATTGGGGTTGGGATTTTTGGGGGTTGGGATTGGGATTGTTGGGATTGGGATTTATTGGGATTTATTGGCAATGGGATTTGTGTGATTGGGATTTACTGGGGTTGGGATTATTTGGGGTTGGGCTCAGGGCTGGGATTTATTGGGATTTATTGGGATTGGGAATGTTGGGATTGGGATTTATTGGGAACGGGATTGGTGGGATTGGGATTCATTGGGATTGGGATATGGGGATTGGGATTTATTGGAATTTATTTGGTATGGGATTTTTATGGATTGGGATTTATTGGAATTTATTGGGAATGGGATTTATTGGGATTGAGATTTGTATGGATTGGGATTTATTGGGATTGGGATCAGAGATGGTATTTGTGGGATTGATTTGGACTGGGATTATTTGGGATTGATTGGAACTGGGATTGATTTGGATCAGGATTTATTGGAAATGGGATTGATTGGGATTTACTGGGATTTATTGGGATGGGGATTCGTTGGGAATGGGATTTATTGGGATTTATTGGGATTGGGATATGGGGATTGGGATTTATTGGAATTGCTTTGGGAATGGGATTTATATGTATTGGGATTTATATGGATTGGGATTTATTGGGAATGGGATCAGAGATGGTATTTGTGGGATTGAGATCAGGACTGGGATTGATTTGGATTGGGATTATTTGGGATTGATTGGAACTGGGATTGATTGGGATCAGGATTTATTTGGAATGGGATTATTTGGATTAACTGGGATTTATTGGGATTTATTTGGATTGGGATTCGTTGGGAATGGGATTTATTGGGATTTATTGGGAATGGGATTTATTTGGAATGGGATTTATTGGGATTTATTGGGAATGGGATTTGTGGGATTGGGATTCATTGGAAATTTTTTGGGAATGGGATTTATATGGATTGGGATTTATTGGGAGTGGGATCAGAGATGGTATTTGTGGGATTGAGATCGGGACTAGGATTGATTTGGACTGGGATTTTTTGGGATTGATTGGAACTGGGATTGATCGGGATGGGGATTGATTGGGATGGGATTGATCGGGATGGGATAGTGATTGGAACTGATTGAGTTAGGGATGATTGATTGGAACTGGGACTTGATTGGAACTCGGGATCTGATTGGAAACTGGGATTGATTGGGATGGGATTTTGATTGGGATGGGAGTTGATTGGAACTGGGATTGATTGGGATGGGATTGACTTGGGATGGATCGATTGAGGATTGATTGAATTGGGATGGATTGATTGATGGTTGATTGGATGGATTGATTGGGTGTATTGATTGTATTGGGATGATTGGACTGGAGTGATTGAACTGGGATTGAATTGAAACTGGGATTGATGGATGGGGATTGATGGATGGGGATTGATTGGGATGGGATTGATGAACTGGATGATTGGGATGGGGGATTATTTGGGATGCGGATTGAGTGTGGATGGATTGATCGGGATGGGAGTGATTGAGATGGGACTTTGATTTGGATGGGGTGATTGATTGGGATGGGCATCAGAGATGGACAGCGGGTGACAACACCAGGAAGAAAGGACCGGGCGAGAAAAGAAGAAGAAAGAGTAACGCTTATATACTCTTCCACTCTAGAGTATTGGGTATGAATTGATTGAGATGGATGTGATTGGAACTGGGATTGATTAGGAGATGGGAATTGCATTGGATGGGATTGATTGGAACTGGGATTGATTGGATGGGGAATTGATTGGGATGGGGTATTGATTTGGATGGGGATTTGATTTGGAAGGGAATTAATTGGGATTTTATTGGACTTGATTGGGATTGCTGTCCCATTCCCACTTCCCAGCAGGCCCCGGCCGCGGCGCTGTCGGGCCCCGCGCTGCTGGCGGCCGCCCCCGGACGCCCACCTGCGCCCCATCATCTCAGACGTTGACCGAGGCTGTCCGCCGTCCAGCCCCGAGGCTCCCCGGGAGGGAGCCGGACGGGAGTGGACAATTCCTGAAATTCCATCGGAACAGGGTCCTGAAAATGACCTGGGAATGGGAGGGACCTGGACGGCAACGGTGGGACAATTCCCGAAATTCCAATGGAATGGGAGCCGAGATCCCTGGAATGGCAGGGCCTGAAAATCCCTGGGAACTGGGGAGGAGCCTGACGCGGAGGGTGGGACAATTCCTGAAATGCCCCGGGAATGGGGTCCTGAGATCACTGGAATGGGGTCCTGAAAAATCCCTGGGAACGGGAGCCTGAAAATGCCTGCGGAATGGGGGAGGAGCCTGGACGGAGGGTGGGGACAATTCCTGAAATTCCATGGGAATGGGAGCCTGAATCCTGGGCAATGGAGGCCTGAAAAATCCCTGGGAATGGGGAGGGAGCCTGGATGGAGTGGACAATCCCAAAATTCCCTGGAGGAGCCTGAGAATCCTGAATGGGGTCCTGAAAATCCCAAATGGGAATGGGGTCCTGAATCCCTGGAGAATTGGATCCCAAAATCCCTGGGAATGGGAAGGTAGGATGGATGGCAGGTGGGACAATTCCCAAAATTCCATGGAATGGGAGCCTGAAATCACTGGGATGGGTTCCTGAATTCCCTGGGAACGAATCGCAAAAAAAATCCCTGGGAATGGGGTCTGAAGATCACTGAGAGATGGGGAGGGAGCCTGGACGGAAGGTGGGGACAATTCCCAAATTCCCTGGAACGGTGTCCTGAAATCCTGGGACATGGGGGGTGGGGGGGACAATTCCCAAAAATTCCCTGGGAATGGGAGCCTGCAATCAGTGGGAATGGGTGAGGGAGCCTGGACGGAAGGTGGGGACAATTCCCAAAATTCCCTGGGAATGGGAGCCTGAGATCACTGGGAATGGGATCCTGAAATCCCTGGGAATGGGGGAGGGAGCCTGGACGGGAGGTGGGGACAATTCCCGGAACTCCCTGGGAATGGGAGCCTGAAATCCCTGGGAATGACAGGGGCGGGTGGGGGGAATTCCCAGAAATTCCATGGGAATGGGGTCCTGAAAATCCCTGGGAGTGGGGAAGGTAAGGATGGACGGCGGGTGGGGAGAATTCCCAAAAATTCCCTGGGAATGGGAGCCTGCAGTCACTGGGAATGGGGTCCCAAAAATCCCTTGGAATGGGGGAGGGAGCCTGGACGGAAGGTGGGGAGGGTTCCCAAAAATCCCTGGGAATGGGGGCCTGAAATCCCTGGGAATGGGAGAGGGAGCCTGGATGGAAGGTGGGGACAATTCCCGAAATTCCATGGGAATGGGAGTCTGCAATCACTGGGAATGGGGTCCCAGAAATCCCTGGGAATAGGGGAGGGCAGGTGGGGAGAATTCCTGAAAATTCCATGGGAATGGGATCCCAGAAATTCCCTGGGAGGGAGCCTGGACGGAAGGTGGGTACAATTCCCAAAATTCCATGGGAATGGGAGCCTGAAATCCCTGGGAATGGGATCCCAAAAATCCCTGGGAATAGGGGAGGGCAGGTGGGGAGAATTCCCGGAAGTTTCATGGAATGGGATCCCAAAAATCCCTGGAAATGGGAGAGGACAGGTTGGGAGCATTTCCGAAAATTCCCTGGGATTGGGTTCCTGAAATTCCCTGGGAATGGATTCCCAAAAATCCCTGGGAATGGGGGAAACGGGCTGGATCATTCCCGTTTCCCCTTTCCCTTTCCCATTTTTCCCTTTTCCCTTTCCCTTTTCCCATCCCCTTCCCCATTCCCCCCATTCCCATTTTTCCCACTTCTCATTCCCATTTTTCACTTTTTTGCCATTCCCATTTTTCCCTTTTCCGTTTTTTGCATTCCCATTTTTCCTTGTCCCATTTTCCCCATTCCCACTTTTACCATTTCTCCCATTTTCCCAATTATTCCCATTTTTCCCATTCCCATTTTCCCAATTATTCCCATTTTTCCCATTTTCCCCATTCCCATTTTTCCCATTTTTCCCATTTTTCCCATTTCCTTTTCCCATTTCTCCCATTTTCCCATTCCCATTTCCCTGTTTTTCCCCATTCCCATTCTTCCCATTATTCCCATTTTTCCCATTTTTCCCATTCTCATTTTCCCCGCTTTCCCCATTCCCATTTCTCCCATTTTTCCCATTTTTCCAATTATTCCCATTTTCCCCGTTCCTATTTCCCCATTCCCATTTTTCCCATTGTTTTTCCAATTTTTCCCACTTCTAATTCCTATTTTTCCCCTTTGTCATTTCCCATTTCCCATTCCCCATTCCCCTTTTCCCCACTTTTCCATGTTCCCATTTTTCCTATTTTCCGTTTTATCTCCATTTCCATTTTTCCTTTTTCCCCTTCCCATTCTTCCTATTCCCATATTTCCATTCCTCCCGTTTCCCATTATTCCTATTTTTCCCTTTCCCCTTTCCCATTTCCCATTTTCCCCATTCCCATTTTTCTCATTTCCATTTTCTCCTTCCATTTTCCCATTTTCCCATTTTTTCCCATTCCCATTTTCCCCATTCCTATTTTTCCCGTTTTCCCCATTCCCATTTTCCCCATTATTCTCATTTCCCATTCCCATTTTTCTTGTTCCCCATTTTTCCCATTCTCATTTTCCCAATTCCTGTTTTTCCCCATTCCCATTTTTCCCATTTTCCCTATTTCTCCCATTTTTCCCAATTCCCATTTCTTGTTCCCATTTCTCCCATTCCCATTTCCCATTCCCATTTTTCCCATTGTTTTTCCCATTTTTCCATTCCCATTTTCCCCATTTTCCTGTTTTTTCCCCATTCCCATTTTGCCCCATCCCCATTTCCCATTCCCATTTTTCCCATTGTTTTTCCCATTGTTTTTCCCATTGTTTTTCCCATTTCCTCCTTTCCCATTTTTCCCCATTCCCATTTTCCTCATTCCCATTTTTCCCATTTTCCCAATTTCTCCCATTTTCCCTATTTGTCCCATTTTTCCCAATTCCCATTTCTTGTTCCTATTTCTCCCATTCCCATTTCCCATTCCCATTTTTCCCATTGTTTTTCCCATTTTTCCCATTCCCATTTTCCCCATTTTCCTGTTTTTTCCCTATTCCCATTTTGCCCCATCCCAATTTTTCCTATTCCCATTCCCCGTTCCCATTTTCCCCATTCCCCATTCCCATTTTTCCTATTCCCATTTTTCCCCTTCCCATTCATCCTATTCCCATTTTTCCATTGCTCCTGTTTCCGATTATTCCCGTTTTTCCCATTTTTCCCATTCCCATTTTCCCCTTCCCATTTTTCCCATTTTCCCCCATTTTTCCATTCCCATTTTCCCCATTCCCATATTTTCCATTTCCCATTCCCATTTTTCCAATTATTCACATTTTCCCCATTTCCATTTTTCCCATTTCCCCCCTAATTCTCACTATTCCCATTTTTCCCTTTCCCATTTTTCTCATTTCACATCTTCCATTTTCCTCATTCCCATTTCCATTTTCCCCATTCCCATTTTTCCCAGTTCTGCCATTTTTCCCATTTCCTATTTTTCCCATTCCCATTTCTCCATTCCCATTTTCCCATTTTCCATTCCTATTTTCCCCATTCCCACTTTTCCCATTTTTCCCATTGTTTTTCCCATTTCCATTCCCATTTTTCCCATTCTCCCCATTGTTTTTCCCGTTATTTTTCCCATTTTCCCCATTGTTTTTCCAATTTTTCCATTATTTTCCCCATTCCCATTCCTCATTCCCATTTTTCCCATTATTTTTCCTATTTTCCCCATTGTTTTCCCATTTTTTCCATTATTTTCCCCATTCCCATTCCTCATTCCCTTTTTTCCCATTATTTTTCCCAATATTTTTCCCATTATTTTTCCCATTTTCCCCATTGTTTTTCCAATTTTTCCATTATTTTCCCCATTCCCATTCCTCATTCCCATTTTTCCCATTGTTTTTCCCATTCCCATTCCTCATTCCCATTTTTCTCGTTATTTTTCCCATTTTCCCCATTGTTTTTCCAATTTTTCCATTATTTTCCCCATTCCCATTCCTCATTCCCATTTTTCCCATTGTTTTTCCCATTTTTCCCGTTATTTTTCCCATTTTCCCCATTTTTTTCCAATTTTTTCAATATTTTCCCCATTCCCATTCCTCATTCCCATTTTCCCCATTGTTTTTCCTATTTTTCCCGTTATTTTTCCCATTATTTTTCCCATTTTCCCCTTTGTTTTTTCCATTATTTTTCCCATTTTCCCCTTTGTTTTTCCCATTGTTTTTCCCATTTTTCCCATTATTTTTCCTATTTTTCCCATTGTTTTTCCCATTTTTCCCGTTATTTTTCCTATTGTTTTTGCCATTGTTTTTCCCATTTTTCCCGTTATTTTTCCCATTGTTTTCCCCATTTTTCCCGTTATTTTTCCCATTGTTTTTCCCATTTTTCCCATTATTTTTCCCATTATTTTTCTCATTTTCCCCTTTGTTTTTTCCATTATTTTTCCCTTTGTTTTTCCCATTTTTCCCGTTATTTTTCCCATTGTTTTTCCCATTGTTTTCCCGTTATTTTTCCCTTTGTTTTTCCCATTGTTTTTCCAATTTTTCCCATTATTTTTCCCATTGTTTTTCCCATTTTTCCCGTTATTTTTCCCATTGTTTTTCCCATTGTTTTTCCCATTTTCCCCTTTGTTTTTCCCATTGTTTTTCCCATTTTTCCTGTTATTTTTCCCATTGTTTTTCCCATTTTTCCCGTTATTTTTCCCATTGTTTTTCCTATTTTCCCCATTGTTTTTCCCATTGTTTTTCCCATTTTCCCCTTTGTTTTTCCCATTTTTCCCGTTATTTTTCCCATTGTTTTTCCCATTTTTCCCGTTATTTTCCCCAATATTTTCCCCGCTATTTCCCCCCCAGGAGCAGCCCGGTGATCCGGATCAAGGAGGAGCCTCCCAGCCCCACGCGGAGCCCGCAGGTGGAGGAGCCCAAGAGCGCCGGGAATTCCGGGAATTCTGGGAATTCCGGGAATTCCGAGACCCCCCTGTCCCCCTCCACCTTCATCGACTCCATCCTGCGGGAAAACGACTCCGGAGCCGCTCCCGGGAATCCCCAATCCCAGGAAAAGTGCCTGAGCGTCGCCTGCCTCGACAAGTGAGCCACGCTATTCCCAAAATTCCCAAAATT
>NDFG01000160.1:142109-152967 GCA_002167245.1 Sporophila hypoxantha
ATGGGAACTGGGATCTGGGGATGGGAACTGGGATCTGGGGATGGGAACTGGGATCTGGGTATGGGAACTGGGATCTGGGGATGGGAACTGGGATCCAGGCACTGGAATTGGGATTCCAGACACGGGAATTGGGATCTAGGGCTGGGAATTGGGATATGGGAATGGGAACTGGGATCTGGCCATGGGAATTGGGATCTGGCCCTGGGAATGGGAATTGGGATCTGGGCATGGGAACTGGGATCTGGGCTGGGAATTGGGATTCCAGACATGGGAATTGGAATCTGGCCCTGGGAGTTGGGATCTGGGGCTGGGAATGGGGATCTGGGAATGGGAATGGGGATCCGGGCAGGGGAATTGGGATCCAGAGTTGGGAATTGGGATCCGTCCCCAGGAATTGGGATCCAGGGCTGGGAACTGGGATTCAGGCACAAGAATTGGGATCCACCCCTGGGAATTGGGATCTGGAGATGGGAATTGGGATCCGGGCTGGGAACTGGGATCTGGGCACGGGAACTGGGATCCAGCCCCGGGAATTGGAATCTGACCCTGGGAATTGGGATCCCGAGCTGGGAGTTTGGATCTGGGGACAGGAATTGGGATCCAGAGCTGGGAATTGGGATCCAGGAATTGGGAGTTGAGATCCAGCCCTGGGAATTGGGATCTGGGCACAGGAGTTGGGATCCAGGCTGGGATTTGGGATGCAGCCCTGGAATTGGGATCCAACCCCGGGAATTGGGATCCAGAGGTGGGAATTGGGATCCAGGGCTGAGAATTGGGATCCAGAGGTGGGAGTTGGGATCTGGCCCCTGGAATTGGGATCCGGGGCTGGGAACTGGGATCCAGCCCTGGAATTGGGATCCAACCCCGGGAATTGGGATCCAGCCCTGGGAATTGGGATCCAGAGTTGGGAATTGGGATCCAGGGCTGAGAATTGGGATCTGGGAATGGGAATTGGGATCTGGGAATGGGAATGGGGATCTGGGGATGGGAACTGGGATCCAGAGCTGGAATTGAGATCTGGGGCTGGAATTGGGATCCAGAGATGAGAATTGGGATCCACCCTTGGGAATTGGGATCCAGCCCTGGAACTGGGATCCAGCCCTGGAATTGGGATCCAGGGATGGAATTGGGATCCAGAGCTGGGAATTGGGCTCTGGGAATGGGAATTGGGATCTGGGAATGGGAATGGGGATCTGGGGCTGGGAATTGGGATCCAGGGCTGGAATTGAGATCTGGGGCTGGAATTGGGATCCAGAGCTGGGAATTGGGATCCACGCCTGGAACTGGGATCCAGGGCTGAGAATTGGGATCCAGAGCTGGGAGTTGGGATCCAGAGTTGGGAACTGGGATCCAGCCCTGGAACTGGGATCCACCCCCAGGAATTGGGATCCAGAGTTGGGAATTGGGATCCAGGGCTGAGAATTGGGCTCTGGGGCTGGGAATTGGGATCTGGGAATGGGGATCTGGGGATGGGAATTGGGATCCAGGGCTGGAATTGGGATCTGGGGCTGGAATTGGGATCCAGAGATGAGAATTGGGATCCACCCTTTGGAGTTGGGATCCAGAGCTGGAATTGGGATCCAGAGCTGGGAATTGGGATCTGGGAATGGGAATGGGGATCTGGGAATGGGAATGGGGAACTGGGGTTGGAATTGGGATCCAGCCCGGGAATTGGGATCCAGCCCTGGAAGTGGAATCCAGAGTTGGGAATTGGGATCCAGAGATGGGAATTGGGATCCGGCCCTGGAACTGGGATCTGGGGTTGGAATTGGGATCTGGGGCTGGAACTGGGATCCAGCCCTGGAACTGGGATCCAGCCCTGGAACTGGGATCCATGCCTGGAGCTGGGATCCAGCCCAGGAACTGGGATCCAGCCCTGGAACTGGGATCCAGCCCTGGGACTGGGATCCAGCCCTGGGACTGGGATCCAGCCCTGGCACTGGGATCCAGCCCTGGGACTGGGATCCAGCCCTGGGACTGGGATCCAGCCCTGGCACTGGGATCCACCCTTTAGAACTGGGATCCAGCCCTGGAACTGGGATCCAGCCCTGGCACTGGGATCCAGCCCTGGGACTGGGATCCAGCCCTGGGACTGGGATCCAGCCCTGGGACTGGGATCCAGCATCTCACCGCGGAACTTGGGTACCAGCCTCTGGAACGGATCCAGCCGGAGCCTGAATCCAGCCCAAGAACTGGATCCAGCCCCTGAACTGGGACTTGGGATCCGGGGGAGCCCTGGGACTGGGACCAGCCTGGGAATTGGGGATCAGCCCTGGGACTGGGATCCAGCCCTGGAACTGGGATCCAGCCCTGGAACTGGATCCAGCTGGGACTGGGATCCAGCCCTGGGACTGGGATCCAGCCCTGGAAACTGGGAATCCACCCTTTAGAACTGGGATCCACCTGGGACTGGGATCCAGGCCCTGGGACTGGGATTCCAGCCTGGGACTGGGATCCAGCCTAGGGACTGGAGATCGCAGCCCACGGAACTGGGATCCAGCCCTGGAACTGGGATCCACCTGGAACTGGGATTCCAAGCCCTGGAACTGGGATCCGCCCTGGAACTGGGATCCAGCCTGGAATTGGGGATCCAGAGATGGGAACTGGGATCCAGAGATTGGAACTGGGATCCAGCCCTGGCAACTGGGATCTGGGGTTGGAACTGGGATCCAGCCCTGGAACTGGGATCCAGCCCAGGAACTGGATCCAGAGGTGGGAACTGGGATCCAGCCCTGGAACTGGGATTGGGGTTGGAACTGGGATCCAGCCCAGGAATTGCGGATCCAGCCCTGGGTACTAGGGATCTGGGGTTGGAACTTGGGATCCAGCCCAGGAAATTGGGATCCAGCCTGGAACTGGATCCCAGCCTGGAATGGGAATCAGCCCTGGAACTGGGATCCAGCTGCAGCTCTCCCCCGGCGGATCCACCAGTGGGTGTCCGGGAATGTCCCCCCCACTCCATGGCCCCCAGCCCCCGGCCTGAGGGGATCCCCCAGTCCAACCCCAGCGGGGACCCAACGTTCAGCCGTGTCCCCACCCCCAGGTGTCCCCCCCGTGTCCCCTCTGTGTCTCCCAGTGTCCCAAATGTCCCGCAACGTCCCCTTGATCGTCCCGTCAGTGTGCCCATTGTCCGCCCCGATGTCTCCCCAACCTGTCCCACTCAGTGTCCCCCCAAATGTCCCCCAAATGTCCCCCCAATGTCCCCCCGTGTCCCCCCAATCGTCCCCAATGTCCGCCCAATGTCCAATGTCCCCCCAATGTCCCCCAATGTCGCCCCATTCCCCCCCAATTGGTCCGCCCCAATGTTGCCCCAGTGTCGGCCCTCAAATGTCCTTCCAATGTCCCCCTGCTGTATCCTCCCCGGTCCCTCAATGTCCCTCCATGTCCCTCCTGTGACCGCCCCAATGTCCCCTCAGTGTCCCCCTCAATTTGTCCCCCGCGGTGGGTCCCCCCAATGTTCCCCGCAATGTCCCCAATGTCCCAATGTCCGCCAATGTCCCCAATGTCCCCATGTCCCCCCCCAAATGCCCCCAAAGTGCCCAGTGTCCCGCTCAATGTCCCTTCAATGTCCCCTCTGGTATCCTCCCATGTCCTCCCATGGTCGCCCCCAATGTCCCCGCAATTGTCAACCCTCAGTGTCTCCTCAATGTCCGCTTCTGTGTCCCCCGCATCCCCCCTGTCCCCTTCATGGTCCCCCCTGCTGTATCCTCCCCGTGTCCTCCCATGTCCCCCCAATGTCCCCTCATGTCCCTCCTGTTGACCCACAATGTACGCTCATGTCACCCTCAATGTCACCTCAAGTGTCACCTCCAATGTCCCATCGTGGTCCCCACCCCAATGTCCCTTCATGTCCCTTTCAATGTCCCTCCTGTGTCCCACAATGTCCCCCAATGTCCCATCAGTGTGCAACACCAGTGCCCTCACATGTCCCTCCTGTGTCCCCCATCGCCTGTCCCTCCCATGTCCCCCAATGGCCCCCGTTGTCCCCTCCCATGTCGCCAGTGTCCCCCACTGTCCCCTCCAAAACGCCCGCCACTGTCCGTCCCGTGTCCCACCTTGTTCCCCCCAATGTCCCACCAATGTCCCGCAATGTCCCCACATGTCCCCCCCAATGTCCCTCCCGTGTTCCCCCAATGTCCCAGCTTCCCCAATGTCCGCGCCACAAGTCCCCCAGTGTCCCCCAGTGCGCTCCCAGTGCCTCCCCAATGTCCCCCAGTGTCCCAATGTCCCCCAATTGTCCCCTCCATGTGCCCAATGTCCCTCCCAATGTCCGCCAGCCATCATGTCCCCAGTGCCCCCCAATGTGTCCCTCCCATGTCCCCCCAATTGTCGCCCCATGTCCCCCCAGTGTCCCCCCAATGTACCCAATATCCCCATATGTCCCACCAGTGCCCCCGCAGTGTCCCCGCCATGTCCCAGCCCTCAATGTCCGCCGATGTCCGGTCCCCAATGTCCCCCAGTGTCCCCCATCAGTGTCCCCAATGCCCCCAGTGTCTCTTCCATGTCTGCTCGCCCAATGTCCCCTCAAGGTCCCATCATGTCGCCCCTAATGTCCTCCCATTTGACCCACATGTCCCCCACCCCGTGTCCCTCCCAGTGTCCCCAAATGTCCGTCCGTGTCCCCACCTTGTCCCCGCAATGTTCCCATCAGTGTCCCCCCAATGTCCCAAATGTGCCCCTAGTTTCTCCTTCAGTGTCCCCACTGTCCCACAATGTCCAATGGCCCCCCCAATGTCCCCCAATGTCCCCCAATGCCCCCCAATGTCCCCCAGTTGTCCCCAAGTCCCCCCAATGTCCGTCTGTGTCCCCCACTTTGTCCCCCAATGTCCAATCAGTGTCCCCCCCCCAATGTCCCCCAATATGCCCCCCCAATGTCCGCCAAATTCCAATGTCCCCCAGTGCCCCAGGTGTCCCCCTCAAATGTCCCCAGCCCTCAGTGTCCCCCCCAATGTCCCCCCAGTGTCCCAAGTGTCCCCCAGAAGCCCCCCCAATGCCCCCCCAGTGTCCACCAAGTGCCGCCCAATATCCCCCCAATGTCCCCCAATGTCCCAATGTCCCCCACAATGTCCGCAGCCCCAAATGTCCCCAGTGTTCCCCGCAGTGTCCGCCCAATGTCCGCCCCAATGTCCCCCCAATGTCCCTCAATGTCATCAGTGTCCCCCAATGTCCCCAATGTCCCTCCCGTGTCCGCCTTCCATGTCGCACCAGTGTCCCCCAATACCCTCGTGTCCCCCGTGTCCCCCCCTGTGTCACCTCCCATGTGCCCCGGTGGTCCCCAATGTCCCCAGACCAATGTCCCCTCAGTGTCCTCCTCGTGTCGCCCCCCAATGCCGCCCAAATGTCCCCCAATGTCCTCCAATGTCCCAAGTCCCCAATCACCCAATGTGCCACAATGTCCCTCCATGTCCCTCCTAGTGATCCCAAATGTCGCGCCCAATGTCCCATCAGTGTGCACCCAATGTCCGCCACAATGTCCCCCAATGGTCCGCCTCAATGTCCCCATCAGTGTCCACCCCAATGTCCCCAATGTCCCATCAGTGTGCAGACCGCAATGTCCTCCATGTCCCCCAATGCCCCCCAATATCCCCCAATGTCCCCCCAGTGTCTCTTCCATGTCTCCCCAATGTCGCCTCAAAGGTCCACATCAATGTCCTCCCCACTTGACCCACAATGTCCCGCCCCGTGTCCCTGCCAGTGTCCCGCAATGTCCATCGCGTGTTCCCCACCTTGTCCCCGCCAAGTCCCTCAGTGCCCCCCAATGTCCCAACTGGTCCCCCAGTGTCCCCCAATGTCCTCCATGTTCCCCGTGTCCCCAGTGTCCCAATGTCCCCAGTTCGTCCCCAAATGTCAACCCCAGTGTCCGCCCCAAGTGTCCCACCCAATGTCGCCCAATGTCCCCAATGTCCCCAGTGTCCCCCCAATGTCCCCTCAATGGTCCCCATGTCCAACGTCCCCTCGATATCCCACAATGTCGCTCGACCGTGTCCCCTTCATGTCCCAGTGTCCCCCATCCCCTCGTGTCCCCCCGGTGTCCCCTCCCGTGTCCGCTCCATGTGCCCCGGTGTCCCCGAAGTGTCCCCCCAATGTCCCCCCAGTGTCGTCCTCGTGTCCGCACCGCCAATGCCCCCCAATGTCCAATGTCCCCCAAAATGTCCCCCATGTGTCCCACCAGTTGGCCCCCGAATGCCCCCCATGTCCCCCAGCTCCAAATGCCCCCCCAAATGTTCCCCCAATATCCCCCCAATGTCCCCCCAATGCCCCCCAATGGTCCCAGCTCCCAATGTCCCCCAATTCCCCAACTGTCACCCCAGTGGTCCCCCAGTGTCCCCCCAGTGTCCCTCAATGTCCCCCCAATGTCCCCCAATGTCCGTCCGTGTCCCACTTGTCCCCCAAATGTCCATCAGTGTCCACCCAATGTCCCCCCCAATCCCCCCCAGTGGTCCCTACCAGTCGCCCCACCCAATATCCCCCAATGTCCCCGCAGTGGTCCCCAATGTCCCTCAGTGTCCCCATGTCCCCCAAATGTCCCCAGCCCCCAATGTCCCCCCCAATGTCCCCAGCCCCAATGTCCCCCAGTGTCCCCTCCCAGTGTCCCCCATGTACCCCCGGTGTCCCCATCAATGTCCCCAGTGTCCCCCCGGTGTCCCTCGCTGTCCCGCTGTCCCCATCCCCCGGAAGGTGGCGCTGTCTCTGCCAGGGACTTTATTGGGGCTTGGGGGGGGACACAGGGGGACACGGGGGGGACACGCGGGGGGGGCGGCCACCCCCAGGGCCCCCCGGCCGGGGCACCGGCGAGGGGACACCGAGAGGGGAACACGTTGGGGACATACGGGGGGGACATCCGGGGGGGGGACACTTGGGGACATCGAGGGGGGGACACTTGGGGACATCGAGGGGTGACATCCGGGAGGGGAACACTTGGGGACACGGGGGGGGACAATCGGGGGGGTGACATCCGGGGACATCCGGGGGGGGGACAACCGGGAGGGGACACTTGGGGACATCGGGGGGACATCCGGGGACATCCCGGGGGTGACACAGGGGACATCGGGGGGGGACACAGGGACACCGGGGGAGGGGATCACTTGGGGACATGGGGTTTCTTTTTGTTTTTTTTTTTTTTGTTGTGTTTTTTTTGTTTTTTGCTTATTTCGCCTGTTTTGTGGCAGTGAACATCTGGGGACATCGGGGGTGACATCGCGGGGTGACATCCGGGGGAAGGACACCAGGGGAACAATCCGGGGGTGACATCTGGGGAAGGTTCTGGAACGTTCCGCGTGGAGCATCCCATGGGGAGCGGCGGCGTCAGAGCCCTCGGGGACACGGAAATGTCACCGTGGGGACAGCGGGGACAGGGAAAATGTCACCTTGGGGACAGCGGGGACAGGGCCAATGTCAACCTTGGGGACACCATATTGTCAAACTGGGACACCACAAGTGTCCACCCTGGGACAGCAGGACAGGGCAACTGTCACCTTGGGGACACTGGGGACAGGGAAATGTCACCTTGGGGACACCTGCACTGTCAAGCCTTGGGGACAGCGGGACATGGAAATGTCACGTGGGGACAGCGCAGTGTCACCCTGGGGACAAGGGCACTGTCCACCTTGGCGACACCCGAGTGTCACACTTGGGGACCAGCGGGGACATGGAAATGGTCACCAGTGGGGACAGCCGCAGTGTCAGCCCTGGGGACATGGCACTGTCACACCTTGGGGACACTAGCAGTGTACACCTTGGGACAGCGGCGGCCCAAGCGAGTGGTCACCCTGGGGACCAACCATATGTCACCTGGGACACCGCAAGTGTCACACCTTGGGGACAGGGAAAATGTCACCTTGGGACACCGCAGTGTCATCCTTGGGGACGCGGGGAAGGGCACTGTAACCTTGGGGACACCGCAGTGTCAACCTGGGACAGCAAGGACACGGCACTGTCACACGCTTGGGACATTGGGACAGGGAAATGTTACCTTGGGGACAGGGCCACTGTCAACGCTTGGGGGGGGGGGAAAAAAAAAAAAAAAACAGCATATTGTCACGCTTTTTGGGTAACTGCAGTGTCACACCTTGGGGACATTGGGGACAGGGAAATGTCACCTTGGGGACAACACCACAGCTGTCACCCGGGGACTAGCGCAGTGTCACCCCTTGGGGACACGGCACTGTCACAACCTTGGGGACCACCATATGTCACAATTGGGGACACCACAGTGGTCACCACTGGGGACAGCGCGGGGACCCTGCACTGTCACACCTTGGGGGACACTGGGACCGGGCAATGTCACCTTGGGGACAGGGCCACTGCCACACTTGGGGACAGCAGGACACGGCACTGTCACTTCGTGTCCAAACCCTTACTCCGGCCGTTTGCCACTTGTGTCACCTCTGTCCGCCCTCGTGTCACTCCGGGTCACCTCTGTCACCCCCCCTCCTCTCCCCGGTGTCCCCTGGTCCCCGTGTACCGCCCGTGACCCCTGCCACCCCTGGTTCCTGTCCCCGTGTACCCCCACTGGTGGTCACCGCTGTCCCCCCCCACAGTGTCCCCGTGTCACCAGCCAGTGGACCGCGCCTCCCCGGTTGTCCCCTGGTGTCCAGTGTCCCCCCCAGTGTCCCCCCGTGCCCAATGTCCCCAATGTTCCCAAATGGTCCCCAATGTCCCAATGTCCCCAGTCTCCAATGTCCCCAATGTCCCACCAGTGTCCCAGTGTCCCCCGTGTCCCCCCAAATCCCTCAAGGTCCCCCTCAATTGATTCCCAAATGTCCCCAATGCCCTCAGTGTCCCCATGTCCCTCAGTGTTCCCCAATGTCCCCCAATGTCCCGCCAACATCCCTCAAGGTCCCCCCCAGTGTCCCCCAATGTCCCAAGGTCCCCGTGGTCCAATGTCCCCCCAGTGTCCCTCCCCCAATGTCCCAATGTCCCTCAATGTCCCCCCAATGTCCCTCCAATGCCCCCCGTGTCCCCCCAATGCCCCCAATGCCCCCAGTGTCCCCCAGTGTCCCCCCAGTGTCCCCAATGTCCCCCAATTGTCCCCGATGTCCCACCCCGTGTCTCCAGCGCCTCCTCCGAGTCCGGCTCGCGCCGCCCCGTCTGGGGACAGAGAGAACCCCAAAAATGGAACCCAAAAACATACCGAGGGAATTCACCCAAAAATACTGGGAACTCACTCGCCAAAACACCGGGAATTCACCGCAAAAAAACCGGGGAATTCACCCAGAAATACTGGGAACTCACCCGCAAAACACCGGGAATTCACCCCAAAAATGGGAAAACGGCCAAAACCACCCGAACCACCCCAAAAACACCGGGAATTCACACCCCAAAAAACACCGGGAACTCACCCCAACGCACCGGGAACCCCAGGAAACACCGGGAATTCACCCAAAAACACCGGGAATTCACTCCAAAAACACCGGGATCAACCACGGAGGCCAAAAACAACCGGGAACCCCCAAAACACCGAGAATTCACACCCAAAAACACCGGGAATTCACTCCCAAAAACACGGGGATTCACCCCAAAAACACGCGGGAATTCAACCCCAAAAACAACCGGGAATTCACCCCAAAAACACCGGGAACCCAAAAACAGCGGGAACTCACCCAAAAACACCGGGAACCCCAAAAACACCCGGAAATTCACCCCAAAAACACCGGGAATTCAACCCCAAAAACACCGGGAACCCCAAACACGAGAATTCAACCCCAAACACCGGGACTCACCCCAAAAACACCGGGAATTCACACCCAAAATGGGAAACCCCAAAACACGGGAATTCACATCCCAAAAACACCGGGGAAATTCACCCCAAAAACACCGGGAAACCCCAAAAACAACCGGGAACCCCCAAAAAACACGGGAATTCACACACAAAAACACCGGGAATTCACCCAGAAAAATACCGTGAATCACCCCAAAAACGCCGGAATTCCCCTGCCAAAACACCGGGAATTCACCCCAAATAACACAGGGACCCCCAAAACCCGAGAATTCACCCCCAAAAACACCGGGCCTCACCAAAAACACGGGAATTCACGCCAAAAACACCGGGAACCCCAAAAACACGGGAATTCAACCCAAAAATACCGGGAACTCAAAAACAACCGGGAACAGCCCAAATTCCAGATTGTGGAACCCCAAAAACAGGACCGGGACTACCCAAAATGGGAACCCCAAAACACAGGGAAAACCCAAAACAAAACCGGAATTCCCCCAAAATGGACCAGCCAAAACACCCGGGAACCCCAAAATTGTGGGAACAAAGACCACCAGGAGGGAACCCCAATCAACCCCACGGGAACCCCTCCCCAAAAACAGGAACTCCAAAACCACAGGGAACCCCCAAAACACCGGGAACCCCAGATTGTGGAACTCCAAGAACAAGAACACCCAAAATGGGAACCCAACACCGGGAACTTCCCCCACAAAAAAACGGGAACCCCTAAAAAAACAAGGGAACCGCAAAATGGGACCCCAAATTTTTTGGGGTCGGGATTTGGGGGTCTGGGTGGCTTTGGGATTTTTATTGGGGGTTTTTTTTTTTTTTGGGATTTGGGGTTTGGGGTTTGGGGCTTTTTTGGTGTCCCCAGGGTTGGGGGTTTGGGGTCTTGGGGGCTTTTTGGTTGGGATTTTTGGGATACTGGAGTTTTTGGGGTCTGGGGGCTTTGGAAAACCGAGCGCCCACCGCCCCAAAGTGTAGGTTTGGGGTCTGGGGGGGGCTTTTTTGGGGGTTTTTTGGGTCCCTGGGGGCTTGCTTTGGGGGATTTTGGGGAGATTTTTTTTGGGTTTTGGGGTCCTGAGGGTTTTGGGAACAAACACCTCAATGGGTCGGAAGATATTTTGGGGTCCTGAGGGGCCT